>JARLTB010000360.1:3370000-3412500 GCA_030141615.1 Unio pictorum | reverse complement strand
ACGGAGTGACTATCCTCATAAAACTTGACCTTCACTTCATCTGGGTTTGTCATGGTTGAAGCATATCAGCTAATCACGGTAAGGTGTTTTCTTCCATGAAAGTGACATGTGTATGCAAATATATCCTTACTTGCTTCAAACCTGAATTAATGTCATTGAAACTTCCTTGAATCGACAAATATAACATTTTTGCAGCCAAGAATATTTGGACACTGTTTTGAATATGTATTATGTGTTTCATGTATATATTCTTGAAAGAGTGATGCCTCCAGCGGAGATCATGCAAATGTAGTCTATTCCACAATACAAACTAACACTACCCTAAAGCAGACTTTTAGGTAGAAATATTGTTAAATAAAACAATAATTGTCGGAATAAATGTTCTGGTCACAGCATCAAACATAAACCGGACTATTTTGATCTCGATTTCAACTTGTTTTGAATTGTCACTAAAATCTGTTGTAGTGATTTTTTAAAATTTCTCTGTTTTCACTGTTACCTCGGAAAAATAAGGTTAACGTACGGTTAGGCGTTTGTGAGAATTCTTGCGATCATCCTTCGATTGAAGTTGCGTTTATAGAGAAAAACCAACACCATAGGAGAAGTAGTAAAGTGGGGCTGTATCTCAAGGTTTTAAAAATCACCCTAGGGCTATATAGCCTCAAATGCGATTTGAACATGGAGACTATTGGGGCTGTATAGGGACAATTGAATGGAAGAGGTGAGGTGACGTCACGGTATTGAAGATTGGTAACAATGTTGCAACAGAGGTAGGAACAGATGTGCATCAGGTTAACCTCAGTTGGGAATAGAGATATACTCCTAATATACATAGACTGATAGAACACATACAATATACAATAGTATACAGGGACAACCATTTCACATTATTTTGTTTGTTGAGGCAAAGAAAGCAAATCTTTTCGAGACCTATGAATGGCCGTGAAAAGGGCTTTTGTGTTATTTTCCTTCTTCCATTTGCTCTAGTTATTCCATTAGCTCCTGACTATTCCAATGATTCCATTCGTCTTCTTCTTTTCCTCCCTTGTTATCCTTTCAGGATGTCCCATGGTTCTGTATTTCTCTTGTATCTTTATCAAGATTTGATTTAGTTTGTAAAATTCCTCATTCTTCTTTCTGTTGTCTTTTACATTTCTCTCTTTAGTCCATATGTCTTTAATCTTTTTCACCTCTACTTTAGAAACGACCACTCTGTCAATACAAAATGTTTTCTAGAACGTACCTGACTTGGATGACGTTGTCAAGTACCTTTTTCAAACTTTCAACTCTCACATACTGAGGATGAGTACAACCTGTTATCCTTTCTACTTTTTCATTCGCGTACTTTCCACAAAATCCCTGGTTAGTTTGAAATTGGACACTTGACTTGTCACAAAGTATTTGGTAACTTGATACCTTCGTTCTCTTTCTAACATTTCCACCATATAGGATAATAGGATACATCCATCATTCAATACGAATTGTTAGTTCTTTTTAAAAAAACACCGATTGCCATATTGGTGTAGTCAGTGTTGAATGGCGAGAATGACGGACCCTTGAGCTAATATATTTCAAGTACGGAAATAAAGGAAACATTCCTTTCACTCCTTTCCCTTCATCTCTACTCCCAGTTGAGGTTAACCTGGTGCACACATGTTACTACCATTGTTGCAACATTGTTACCAATCTTCAGTTCCGTGACCTCACGAGGCTATGCAGCCCGAATAGTCCCAATGTTCAATTCTCATGTGAGGTTATACATCCTCAGTGTGCTTTTAAAACCTTGATGCTATACAGCCCCCGTGGGGGGAGAGGGTCAGTAATAAATGTTCCCATTGACACTATACATCCACACTTTGCTACTAAAAATGAATACGTACATGGAAGGCATGAATTCCACATATCTTATTTTTAATGAAATATTCACTTGTACAATACAATGGTTTATCTGATAAAGGTAAGTCACCTATATGTACAATATAAAACCATTAATATGGATGGACCACCATTCATTAAATAAAATCATTTCGAGTCTATTGGTTATTAAATGTCTTCTAAGCAGTCAAGATCTATATAGCATATAAAATGTCATTAACTATACACAAGTGATTAACCTAAATCTTAAATGTAAGTTACAGTGTCCTTTTGTTGCAAGCATTGCAAGTGTATTTCTAAAATAATTGCATGCCAGTATCATGTTATTTGACAACACTCTGTATATTAAAAATATTTGAATAATTTCACCATGTTGCTGGGGCACGAAAAATGTCATAGAGACCTATATCTACAACAACTGTGTTCAACATAGCTATATATTAATATCCAACATCTCATCTTTTTTAATGATGCAACGTAGGGAAACAATATATAACGCATTTCTCTTGAGAGATAAATTTTGCTATTAATGAGAAATAAAATGGTGTAGATTCTCAGTTGAGGTGAAATGAAAAGGGGGAGATCCTCTTAAATTATGTTTAGATATTTAGGTGCTTTGCCATGATACCACACGTGATATTAATTCTTGTCTACGATGACGGTGCATCAAACTTCTGTACAGCAATATGACCAATTATATATATTGTATGGTTTGGCATTATAACTTTGCATGGAGTGGGTAGAGGCAGCCCAAATAAGATAAATTGCTGCTGTTTTTTCCTTCGGCCTCGTCTTGTTTAAGGACTTAATACTATTTGAATACGCTTTAAATTAAAAGGGTTCAAATAATTTGCGCCGTAGATGATATCAATTGAAACATTTTGATTGGATAAACGTATCGAGTAAGTTTAATAGTATGTGAATATAAATACGTATACTGTTGATATTTTCATATAGAATACGTTAAAATATGGTTATATATACTGACAATGATCCTTCTATAACAACGTGTATATTGATATCATATTATATGGTAAGTATATTTTACATGCGATATGCAAGCACCTGAGAATTACAATTTCACATTCTAATAATCTGCAGTTTAGTCTAGAAATAAATCCTGATTCTTCCACTTAGTAATAGATTGCTATGTTAGTATTCATGCAAAACAATATAGGTCCTAACTTTGCTTGGAAAATTGCTTTGCCGCCACTTTCAACTTTCACCTGATCGCGCTCGTCAATTGATACCAAGTACAAGATACAGTGGAACATGTCTTAAAAGAAACTACCCCTTCTACCAAAACATAATGGTCTCTCGTGACAGGTGGTCCCACATAACAGGTCATAATACTATATAATCAATAAATATGTAAATGGAGAACCTGGTCTCTCAAGACAGGTGGTGTCTCTTAGCAGTGATCTATCAATACAGATTTTACTGTCTTTATCTTTCAACAACTCGGAGGGTATTAATATAACCTGCTCATTTGCAAAAACATACTGTACCTGAATTAACCAGAGTCAGAGATATTCATACTTCTTAAAGATATAAAATCTGCAACATATCCACCAGAGACTAACTGGATACATGTTTATATCGTCATGTATCTCATTATTTTACCACATCAAAAGTTTTCAGTTGCTTTCCAGTGCGGTACAGTATGGTTAGAGACACATTTTATAACTATACTTAATGAATCGCTTCAATAACACATGTTAACGAAGTACTCAGAAATGTTTCTCAATACCCTGATACACGTTGATAAGGATATCATTTTGAAGAGAAACTAGCTACAATGAAGCTAAAATATATGCTTAAATATTTATCGTTTACTTAACTTCATTGCTTTTTCATTGGATGACAATACTGGTGTGTGTTATTGTTACCTCTTCGGTAAGGACACTCTTATAAATAATTCTGTTCATTTCATTCAGAAGCAGCTATTTACAGAAAATGTTACTATGGCATTGTTACCTTAGAATTTATCCTACTTTTAGATAGCAAACTTGGAATAAAGATTGCTTTGGTCAGCTTGCAACTAATTAACTGGATCTTTTTTAAAATGTTGGAAAATTGGAAGGAATAAATAAGATAATTATTTCGTGACTAATCACGGGAGTCATGTTCTGTTTCGGTAATGCAGAAATGAATCTATATTCTACGTCTTCACTCTGATGCCACATATTAAACCGTTGCTAAAATGTAAATAAAAAATACATTATATAGACAGATATAATGAAATTTTACTTATTCTGGCGTACTGTGTAACTATTATCATTTGCATGTTCAGTTCAGAATTCAGTCCACCTGTCAGTGCGATCTAACGTTTAGCTATATTTAATACGAAGTTTTGCGCAAGAACCGTTTTTCGGCCATTTGTCGACGGAACAAAACCATGTTTCTGAGTAATGTGTCCGATGGGTTTAGCTTTGTGACCAAATTAGTATGATCCAACTAAGATTTAAGATGGAAAAATGAACCAATTTCGAATTATAAACATGTTACTGATTATTGAAGAGAAAAACAATCATGTTTGCTAAAGTCGTCTTTCATCAGAATGCCAAAACACACTTCTGGTGGTAGTTGCCATACACGTTTTCTTTATCTTACAGATTCGAAGCACACAGTACATGGGGAACCAAATCATTGGAATGATATATGGTACAGAAAGAAAACTAACATCCACAGCCACAACCCTCTTTAACAGTCTTCAGGGAAATACAATTTGTTCATATATCTTTTATTTCACGTCCTTGTTTTTACGATAAGAGGAAAACAAATAATTAACTGTTTTCAGCAAGACACTGATTTTGTTTCAACCTGTTCTAAATATTTAGCTTCCTTCATCCAACACATTGCTTATGTGATTTTATAAACACTTTTCTTTCTTTCATCTGACACATGTGGTATATAAATATATTACGCATGCCTTTATGCAAGCGATATTTCTCATCTTTGTAATTTTGAACAAGTATTTACGTCATTGTGGCTTGTTCTAGCGAATAATTCGATTGTCTTGCTTTAATTTAGATAACTAGTTCCATTTTGAGACAAATTTAGGACCAGTCTTAGGAAAATCAAGAGATGTTTGGATGAAAGTACCAAATCGTAAAATATACTAATATTAACCGATGCTACAGTGTTCATTATCATGGTAATATATCGTAATTAATTGGATTAAAGAAAGGGATTAGCAGATTAGTGCTGAGCATTGTCATTAAAGATCAGCTTACAAACTTGATGTTCATTCTTAAGCCATTAGGATCGATGCTAGTTCAATGACTGTGTATTCAAGTTATATGTCACGCAATGACATACAGGAAAGTTTAATACTTTGTATAGTGTACAGCTGAGAGAGTCACACAGGAAAATATAATACTCTGCATAGTTAAGAGTTAAATGAGTCATACAGGAAACGATAATACTTTGCATATTAAACAGCTAAAAGAGTCAAACACGAAAGTATAATACTTTGCATAGTTAACAGATAAAAGAGTCATACAGGAAAGTATAATACTTTGCATAGTGTACATCTAAAAGAGTCAAAGAGGAAAGTATAATACATTGCATAGTTAACAACTAAAAGAGTCATACAGGGAAATATAATACTTTAGCGTAGAGCTAAAAGAGTCATACAGGAAAGTATAATACTTTGCATACTGTACACATAAGGGAATCACTCAGGAATGTATAATACTTTGCATAGTTAACAGCTAAATCAGGCATGCAGGGAAGTATAATACTTTGCATAGTGTAGAGCTAAAAGAATAAATACAAGAAAGTATATTGAATTCCATAGTTAACAGCTAAGACAGTCATACAGGAAACTATAATACTTAGTGTGCAGCTAAAAGAGTCATACAGGAAAGTATAATACTTTGCATAGTTAACAGTTACAAGAATCATACAGAAATGTATAATACTTTGCATATCGTACAGCTAACAGAGTCATACAGGAAAATATAATATTTTGCATAGTGTACAGCTAAGAGAGTCACACAGGAACGTATAATACTTTGCATAGTTAACAACTAAAAGAGACAAACAGGAAAGTATAATGATTTGCATAGTTAACAGCTAAAACAGTCATACAGCAAAGTATAATACTTTGCATGGTGTACAGCTAAAAGAGTCATACAGGAAAGTATAATACTTTGCATAGATAACAGGCAAAAGAGTCATAAAGGAAAGTATAATGATTTGCATAGTTAACAACTAAAAACGCATACAGGAAAATATAATACTTTTCATAGCGTACAGCTAAAAGAGTCATACGGGAAAGTATAATACTTTGCATAGCGTACAGCTAAAAGAGTCATACAGGAAAGTATAATACTTTGCATAGTTAATATCTAAAAGAGTCATACAGGAAAATATAATACTTTGCATAGTTAATATCTAAAATAGTCATACAGCAAAGTATAATACTTTGCATAGTGTACAGCTCAAAGAGAAGTATATTTGTATTTGTAATTCTGAATTTGTTTAAATCAACATGTTTAAGATTAATTCGTTTTGATATGATTGAAGCATAATATACGGAAGTTGACATTCCCTGGGGTTGATAGTAATATCAAATCTTTCGCATTCACAGAAGATAACAATGTCAAACGAAGGACACGTCTGGATTCAAATGGAAATCGCGTTAACATTGACATTAATGATGAGATAAAAGAAAAATCAAAATAGTCAATTACACCAAAACGATAAGCTTTTTAAAATGTCTAATTTTGAGACAATATTTGAGCAGATGAATTGGGTGCATCCTTTTGAACTACTGAATTTATGCACGAAATTTACTGTCTGCATTTTTCTAATTTTAAGGTACCCAGTCAGTGTGTTTATCATCTTCCGCTTGCAAATCTTCATTGTGGGAAAATTCTTGTTACAACAGAGATTAAACCCAACTGACCATCAGAGGCCGCTTGCCATAGATAACAGGTGCATCTATATTGTATTCATTATTACATTTATTATTAGTGGTAGTAGTATTAGTATTAGTATTATTATCATCATCATTATCATTATTATTATCGTTATTATTATTGTTCTTATTAGTATTATCATTATTATTATTATTATCACAATGATTATTATTATTATTGTTGTTATTATTATCATTGTTTTTTATTATCATTATTATTGATTGATTGATTGATTGATTGATTGATTGATTGATTGATTGATTGATTGATACTCCATTCATAAACTTTAGGATATTATGTCGTAAGCATACATTATCCTCTTCTAAAAATTTTGGCATCAAAGATATTCGAAACACAAACAGCGGTTCTGCAGTCAGCTATTACTGAATGGAAATCTATATAATGAGGTTATGTATTAAATAAGTCGGATGTAATTTAACGTTCATTTGGAAACGTTTATCGTCGTAATTTCTCTTTTTTCTGTTTTCTGTGCATACTGTTTTGGAACTTTAATTATCTCTGTCTCTCTCCCTGTCTGTCTGTCTGTCTTTGTCTGTCTGTCTGTCTCTCTCTGTCTGTCTCTCTCTGTCTCTCTGTCTCTCTGTCTCTCTCTCTCTCTCTTAATCAGAATGAAAAGAGATAATAAGTTTTAAAACAGAAACAAGATCATGCGATCTCCTTTTCATTTCAGAGGGCTATTTGTGAAACTAAAGCCACACAACTCCCAGTTTGTTAGTCATATCAACATACTTAGTCTATCCCATGAAATACCCCTGGCTAGTCATATACGAGTCAACACGACTTATGACATGATCTTGAATCATTTGCATTGGAAACAATTAAGAGTACAACTTGTAAATACTATAAATATTGATACACTTGTTAATCAGAAGAAACTTATTACTCATCTTCATCCTATTACTGCATTTGAAGAACCATTTAGAAGAATAATGGTAAAGTGAGTAGGTCAACGTAACCAATACGTCTTGAAAATAATGTGTGCGCCTACAAAATTTCAATAGTCAATTCCTTTGATAGATCTTAAGACTAAAGCCATTTTAAAATCTTTAATAAATCTTTGAACTGTGTGGTCCTCCCACGTCTGTTTAATCTAATCAAGGACCAAACTTTGTGTCTGGAATAATGCAATATGTTATGCAGTTATTAGCTATCTAACAAATGAAATAGTCTGGCTATCCCCAATTGAATTAAGGGCTCTAGAAATATTGCATTCGACTTTAAAAACATATAATTCGCTATATTGCTTTGATACAGTGAAAGGTTGAGCTAAAGCTGTAAATTTGATGTTGTTGTTTTCTGTACAATAATCGTTATGATTTTGTCCTTATGAATCAGATCATAAAGTTTAAAAGCTTGTAATGTAGCAAGAACTAATCTTTACTCCACTCAGTGAAAACCGAACTTAAACTATGACATAAATACAAAAGAAAGGAGCTTTTAGACTGTTGATACATGTATAGCTCTATTGTACTATCCTTAAAATAACCCTATTCAGGCTATGTCCTTTTATAGTTAAAATGAACACTCATTGGGGACGAAATCGAAACTAACTTTGTCATATAAGGAAGGAGGGCAAGATGGCCGCCAGTGAAAGTAGCTAAGAAAATCTTTCCCAAAAATGTTGGTGATATTTACAGTTTGCAGTGTGATGTAGAGATTCATCTTTAGTCGAGCATCTATGTGAAGTTTTTTATCTTCAATCTATAGTTCCATTTCATCTGTGGATTATGTGTTTTTGCAGAATTTGTAGTTTTGTGAAAGTTTTTTTGTTTTTGTTTTAAATGGGTCTCTTATCTATGGTTTGTGTAACCTGGTGTTGATTTACACCTTTTGAGAAGACCCTCAAAATCATTAATCTGCACAATTTACAATACTTGCTCACAATTTCATTGAGGCAGTTTAGAATACAATAAGTGAGCTGAACTCTCTTAACTGACAAAATGAGCAATTCAAAGAAAACTGTTCAGTCTACCTTGAATAGTAGTTTTCAGAGTGCTAAGAAGGAATCCAGTAAACCACAAACAAGGTCAACTACAAGCTCTCAGTCAGGGGATTCGACTGTTACTAATGAAGAGGTGAGTTGTGTTGAATTAATCCAGAGGGATCTACTCGAAATAAAAACTAGTATTAATTTATTAGTGACCAGAGAGGAATTAGGTGGATTAGTGTCCGACATAGTATCCAAGCTGTTTGAGAAACTGAAAATCGAACTGATGAAGGAAGTGGACAAACAAATTGTTAACAAAACAAAAGAGTTAGAGGAAAAAATAGAATCAATGAACTTCGAAAATAATCAGTTAAGAGAAGAATTAGTTGATTCTAAGAAAGAATGTGAAAAACTAAAAGAAGAAATGAAAAGTAATACAGATTGTTCCAAAGAAGCCATGAAGATTGCAAACCACAATGAGCAATACTCAAGGAAAAATAACATAAAAATTTTCAACTTGCCTGAATCACAAAATGAAAATGTCAGAGCAAAGTTTGCAGAGATGGTGAAGAATGTAACAGGTCATGAGGTAGATGAGAGAGATATTCTCGCAATACATCGGATCCCTGGGAAGAATGGTGTCCCTAAACCATTAATTGTGAAATTTTGGAATGCAGAATCCAAAGTTAACATCGCCAAGAGGAAAAGGGATTTCAAGAACAAATGTAATGTAAGAATAGTAGAAGATGTTACTAGACAAAATATGGGTCTCATAAATAGATTAACTTCCCATCCAAAAATTGAATCTGCCTGGTACTTTAATTGCGGTGTGTATGCAAAAACAAAAGAGGGAAAAAGGTACAAATTTGACCTTTTTGACGACATTAGTGAAACACTAAATCGCAATTTATAAACAAAATGATTTCTCTCCATATTGATTTTGGATACATTTGGAGGTATAGAACTTTGTTCCAAAATTGGATATGCACAGTTTTAATTTTAATTATATATATTTAAATTAGAAAAGTGATTTTCGGAAAAGGACAAAACCTGTAAAAGGTAAGAATGTTCTTATAATCTTGTATCTAAAATTTTGAAATATGCACATTGTATTTCAATCTTGAATCGATGGACAAAAGTATTATTTCTCAATCATACTGTATTGATATTTATATTTACTAATTATACCAACACTCCAGCGTAGAACAGAGTTCATGTATCACTATATTGGGCAACATTATATATGTACCCAATGGTGCATGACACTGTACTACACTTATCGATTTTTTAAGCATTATGTGGTTATGTGTGTGAGAGTGTGTCCCAAGGTGTATGTGAGCATTTTTCATGATAATGGTTTTGTGATGCATGTCTATATAAGCCCTGTGAAAGTTTTACTTAAAACAAGATTTAACAATGGATAATCAAATTAAAATTTTGTCAATGAACGTTAGGGGTCTACATAGTTCTGATCTCAAAAGAAGAGATATTTTCGGCTGGGTCAAACAAAAAAAAGCATCTATTATATGTTTACAAGAGACACATAGTACAGTTGAGACTGAGAAGTATTGGGAGGCTGAATGGGGATATAAGTGTGTTTTTAGCCATAAATCTAGCAGTAGTGCTGGTGTTGCTATCCTGTTTAGAAATAATTTTGAATTTCTTATTCTTAGAAACAGATGTGATTGTCAGGGCAGATACATTCTCTTAGATTTATTAGTTAATGGACAGAGATTCACACTAGTGAATCTATATGGTCATAATGATGATAATGCTGAGTTTTTTTAAAACTTTGAAAGAGCATATTATAAATTTTGAAAATTCCTCTGTTATTATTTGTGGTGACTGGAATGTTGTTCAGGACATGGAGCTTGACTCTTATAATATCTTGCATGATAAACACTCCATGGCCCGAGCAGCAGTCCAGGACATCAAGAATCAACTAGATTTACTGGATCCTTGGAGAACAGTCAATCCTGACAGTAGAGTATTTACTTGGCATCAGGCAAGCCCTGTGAAACAGAGTAGACTGGACTATTTTTTAATCTCTGAGGACATGTTTTCAAATTGTATAGACGCCTCTATTATTCCTGGCTATAAAACAGATCATTCAGCAATAACACTCAAATTGTCTATATGTGCAGCACCGAGAGGTCCTGGATACTGGAAATTCAATTCAAAGCTATTAAAGCAAAATGAATATATTAAATTGGTAAAAAAATGTATAACTAGCACAGTAGAAGAATATTATTGTGAAGGTGATAAGAAAAACCCACTTCAGGTGAAACTAACATGTAATGATCAATTGTTTTTTGAAATACTTAAAATGATAATAAGATCAGAATCTATTATGTATTCACAAGCTAAAGCAAAACAGGAAAAACAAAATCTCAGGAAAATGGAAGCTGAAATAAATACCTTACATGCTTTAGTGAATCAAAATAATAACCCCACTACGATGAAAGAATTGAACAAAAAACAAGCGGAGTTAGAAGAAATGAGGAAAAAAGAGGTGGAAGGTATAATGTTAAGATCTAAGGCACGATGGTATGAATCTGGTGAAAAAAATTCTAAATATTTTCTTAATCTCGAAAAGAGAAATTACACAAACAAAACAATAAAAGAGTTAACTAAGGAAGATGGAACAAGGGTAACAGATTCAAAAGAAATATTAAATCAACAGAAAGACTTTTATGAAAAATTATACCAAAGTAAAAACAAATGTAACTTTCAAACGCTTAACCACTTTTTTAACCATGATAAAAAACTCTCAGATTTTGAAAGAAGTTCATGTGAAGGTAAGTTAACGTTTGAGGAATGTGGTTTAGCACTAAAAAATATGAAAAATGAAACTAGCCCTGGTTCTGATGGATTTACGGTAGAATTTTACAAATTCTTTTGGAAAGACCTAGGCGGTTTTCTCTTTAGGTCTCTAAATACTGGATATGATATGAATCATTTTTCAGAATTTCAGTCTCAGGGGATCATAACGTGCATTCCAAAAGAAGATAAAGACAGGAAATTTATAAAAAATTGGAGACCAATCTCTCTACTTAATGTGGATTACAAGATTGCTTCAGCGTCAATTGCTAATAGGGTCAAAAAAGTACTCCCGTTTATCATCAGTGACACCCAAAAGGGTTTTATGAAAGGGAGATTCATTGGTGAAAATACAAGATTGTTGTATGACCTGATGCAATACCTTGAGGAAAAAAATGAATTTGGTCTTCTCCTATTGATAGACTTTGAAAAAGCGTTTGACTCAGTTGAATGGGACTTTCTAGAAGCTGCTCTGAAGTCTTTTAACTTTGGAGAATCAATTTGTCACTGGTTCAGGCTATTTTGCAATAAATCAAAAAGTTGTGTTATTAATAATGGACATTTATCCCCATTCTTTAATTTGGAGAGAGGTTGTCGCCAGGGAGACCCCTTATCACCCTATTTTTTCATAATAGGAATTGAACTTCTTGCAACAGAACTAAAGAAAAACAAAGATGTTACAGGCATTTTTTATAATGAAATGGAGTTTAAAAAAGGGCAGTACGCTGATGATGCTTTTCTATTATTAAATGGTTCTCAGTTGTCCTTGAGGACAACCATGCAGATTTTAAATGATTTTGCTTTGGTGTCAGGTCTGCACTGCAATGTTTTGAAATCGAAAGCAATTTGGATTGGAAACAAAAAATATTCTAATGAAAAAATATGTCCAGAAATTGATATTAACTGGTCAATGTCTAATTTTAGATTGCTGGGAGTATATTTCTCTTTGAACTTGGAGGATATGGTAGAGCTTAATTATTCGATGAAGTTAAAGGAAGTTAAGAAACTGCTTGGCTGGTGGAGTAGAAGAAATTTATCCATTATTGGAAAAATTACTTTGATAAAGTCCTTGCTTTTGCCTAAATTCATACATCTTTTGCAGCTTTGCCAAATCCTCCACCCCATATAGAAAAGGAACTGAATACATTATTTTTCCAGTTTATTTGGGGCAGTAAAACTGAGAGAGTTAAACGAGACACACTTATTGCTTCTTTTGAGGAAGGGGGGTTAAATATGATTCACTTGCACTCATTTGTGTGTTATATAAAACTTACCTGGATTAGGCGCCTCTTAATAAACGAAAATGGCTTATGGCAAAAACTGGTTTCTGAACAAATATTTGGAAAATTTGGAGGTATGCTGTTACTTTCATTAGGAAAAACTAAACTAAAAGTAATCTCTAAATTAATTAAAAATATTTTTTGGCGTGATGTTATTTATGCGTTATCTCAATGGAAAAATGAACCATCTACTGTCAATGAATACTTGTCTCAAGATATTCTTAATTTAGTGACTGTAGATAATTTTAAATCATACACAAGGTGGAGAACAAATGGTATTATAATTATTAAACATCTTTTTGATGCACAAGGGTCTCTATTAAGTTTTGATGAAATAAAACAAAAAACAAAAACAAATAATTTCATACAGTACTTTGCTCTTATTTCAAAGATCTCTGTGATGTGGAAAAAGAAAATTAAAACTTTCTATGAAAGTGGAAATAGTTTTCTTGTAGCTTTGGACAAAACATCTCTCCTTAGGGTAAGAGCAAAGAATAAATTTATCTATAAAGACCTGATAAGAACCAAAATAATAAAGCCAAATGGTAAACAGGAAACTTGGTCCAGACAGCTAGAGTGTGTGATTGGTACAAATGAATGGACCAACTCTTTTGTTTCGGCTAGATTTTGTACAAAAGACACAAAACTGATTAGCTTTAACTTTAGATTTCTCCACAGAAATATTACCACAAACCAGTTTCTAAAAAAGATTAATTTAAGTGATAATGATAAATGTACCTTTTGTAATGAGGGAATAGAAGAAATTGAGCACTTATTTTATGACTGTTTAGTTACTGAAAACTTTTGGAAACTGTTGGTAGAATGGATACAAACTTATGACCCAAATTTTCGAATTACACGAAAAGATGTCTTTATAGGAAATAACAACTTTGACGATCTTATTAACTTCCTAATTTTGCTTGCAAAATATGTTATATACAGATCACGTTGTGCATCAAAAAGCCCAAATCTTGACTATTATAAAAATTGTGTTTTATCATATAAAACGCTGGAAAAATATGTCGCCAAAGTGAATAACAGCAGTGACGAGTTTAAAAGAAAGTGGACCCTATTATCAACTTTTGGTACATGAATTATTATTATTATTATTATTATTATTATTATTATTATTACTATTTTTACTTTTAAAATTTACATATTTATTATTATTATTATTATTATTATTATTATTACTATTATTATTATTATTATTATTTTTAAATGCAATTTCATGCATCTTGGGGTTTGTATGCGAGTATGACTTTGTGTACAATAATTGTGATTGTAAGTAAGTGTCTGTGTGTGTATGTGTGTGTGTGTTGTGTAGGGAACACATGTAGAGATCAGGACATAAAAGAATTTAAGATCATGCCCCATACGCCAGGTCAGGTGGTGATGTAGGGGAATATGTAAAATCCTGATACCTTGTGTTCAATAAAAAAAAAAAAAAAAAAAAAAAAAAAAAAAAAAAAAAAAAAAAAATTTGTCATATAAGTAGGTTAAAGGAGCAATTTATTTAGTGACCTTGACTTCTGGAAAGATGGCAGCTATCACTTAACCGGCTTGAAGCAGCTCTTAGTTTTTGTACTGTGCTTGTTGTCTATCTTTGTCTATATTATTGTGTTTCATCATGCATTGGCTGTTCAGTTCGTATGTGTTTTTTCATCTCCTTGTTTAGGAAAAAAGAACAATTATATATTTCCTCATCTGTCTTGATCCAATGTTGTGACGTCCTTTGTACTTGAATAACCGTTGTGTCAACTATCCCAGCGATACCATTGCGTATTGCATTATTCAACGCCCAATAATTAAAACCACTTGAAAACCACACATAAATAGTTAATTTTATCAACGATAAGAATATCCTTAGCAAAATGATACTAATGGTAACTTGTAAATTATGTATATCGAGTAAAAGCCCATTTTAGGTCATTTCATGACCATATGTTTATTATGTGTCGTCTTTGATGTTACTGTTATCATGTAATCTTGCAAGGTGGGAGATCTGCAAAGGCTTTTTGAAAATCGCATCGTATAAACATGAGCTGGAGAACGAATCGTAGGATAGATCATCAAAAATATCTAAAAGACAAGATTGCATCAGGCGTCGTTGTCTCCGTTAAACAAAGGTCAACGCATTAGAAGGAAATTATGTTAATACAAACATGGATATTAAATAACCGGAGATTATCAAAAATATATTACAGTCCGCTTGGATATTAGTGAAGTAAATCCCCCATGGAAAGGTTATCAAGCGTGGTAAAGGCAACTCATGGAATCGCTCGAGCATGTTTGACCAAACAAATGCTGTAGTAAATCTACCCACTAGTGACAAGTAAGACTTCAGGTTGCTGGTTTGAGGTACAAATACCAAATAAAGTTTATTAGACAGGTATAGTTTTTTTTTCCCGTAACTGTTCGTGTGATCAACAGGGTCGATTGCACATTTTCAAGTATGCGTTAATCACTACTGTCGATATTACGGTAATATATTATGCAAGCGTCGCAGATGCACTCAAGCGTATCTTTGCTAGTTCACCATTAACAATGCTACGTTTGCTGGAAGTGGATCCTGGGAAAGAATTCATCGTACTTTGTTGCTGAGCTGTTTCTTGGCTTTACTATACAAAAGTGCTTTTTCGCATAATCGCTGTTATCAAATTTTGTTTTCTAAATTTTAGTCATGTCCGTATATATGTCATTGGTGGTAATATGCATCTTCCGTGCGTAAATTTCGGTGTAAAGTATCATGATACAATCAAGGCGAAACGATTTCTAACTGAACTCGAACATATGCAGCTTTGACAAATCCAGCAAGCAAAATCCATGGTAGATAGGTTTTGACAGCTTGAGTTGTGATTTGGTTTACTGAGATTAGTAACAAACCCACCATTAAAGATCTTTCGAGATTCAAAGGCTGGGGCACTGGTTAGCTTGAGAAGCTTATCTTGTTCACTATCGCAGACGCATGTTGATTCGAATCCGTTTGCGAAGATTCTCCATCTTTCTGCCACATAGGGGATTCTTCATGAGTTTAAAGAAACCTTTTACAAACTCATTCGCGGCGTTAGTTCCTAGATCCGTATTCATTTAGATATGAAAGCTATCAATGCGTGCTGTCGAACCTCAAGCACTAGATATATCATTGTTATAGCCATCCCATATCGCATTTAAAACTACAAATTTCTCACTTGTCATATATAATTATGTTTCTTCCGAAGACTTGAAGCAAATTTTGGTGGAGTCAGTAAATTTATGGCCATATTAATTTATATTTTTGCACTAATACGGAAATACTTATGGCTCTAACAGATAATCGTTGTGTACATTATAAAAATATTTCAGACATTTTAGATCACAATCAAAGAACTATCTTTGGTCGCTGCTGCTGTTGAAATTGCGTACGTGTGTGCAGCACTCACCTGTGATCAATTCACTGCATTTACCCCGACAAATAAAGGTTACATTATTGCCAATCCTTAACGGTTGTTGGAATAAAGATACTTGATGTAACTAACTGTTCGGTGCATCGTGGCCATACGGTCGACGGTTTTAATTTTGTCCGAGGGTGTATATGACTTCTAATAGAAATCCCTTCACAAAGTGAGCTCACAACAAATACATATTGGTTAATTTTAATGAGCTATACCATGATTTTCGTTTTTGGACAACAAACACTTCTCAAAGCATTCCCACGAATGAGAAGTAATGTGAAAGATCGAGAATGTACAAGTACATGCTAATGACACGAACTTGTTCAGACACATCACAGAGCAAGAACATATCAATGCGAAGATACATATCGTGTTAGCCACCCATGGTTATGCATTCAAATGCAGACCAAACTTTGTTTGCATGCTAGTCGTCGTTGGCGGACCATCTTCACGTGACAAAATTAAATTGACACTTGCTCTTGGTGTTTTCGATACTGTTCTTTTTCACTGTCACTAGCAGGACATGATGCTGAACCTGCATTCGTGTATTTTCCAGCTTTACCAGAATCTTTTCAATGCCTTTATCAATTTCATCATTGATGGAGCTAGTGTCGCTACGGTACAAGAATGTACGAGCTCAAATGTGAATCCACGGTGTAGTGCATTTATAACCATCGCGGTGACGACGTGGCGCCACAGCCAAATGCTCATTATGGACAATATCTAATTTAACCCCAAAGTGGCCAGGTTTTTAACACCGATGTGAATATAGGAATCATAATTGTTGACATTTCTCAAATGTCCTCACCTTGGTTGTTTGTGTTCATATTGAAGGAATATAATTACATCTGCACATTCATGACTTGGAATTATATTCGTTGGACTATTGATTGACATTTTACGATTTCATTCACAAGACTAAGTTCCCCTCAAATGTATAATGCGCGACGTTCACAAACATTTCTTTGCTTTCCTTCTTTTTTTTACCGAGTATTAGACCGTAGAGATGTAATTTTTATTTTCGTTTAGTTTTAAGCTTCCACATCAGATAAGGAATTATATTTATATGTCATTTTTTCTTCTGTTATATCTCTAGAAAAGCCCACGATTTATTCAAGTTCTTCGTGCTGTTTGTCAATCTGAGTATTGGTTTTCTTGTCTTCCTGAGACGTTTAGTCAGCAGCATAATCCTAGGAATTTTCCTCATACCAAGGATGGACAGATCCATGTTTCCAAAATGATTTGAAAGTAACGATAAATGTAAGTAAAATTGTGTATGATTTATGTACGTATGAATGGATGGATGTACGGATGAATGGGTGGATGCATGGATTGATGTTTGGATGGATGCATGTATGCGTGGACGAAATAGAAAAAATAAAACGGTACTAAAATTGTTGGTGCTTTGTGTATTTTCTACCCGTAATTTTAAAGTATTTAATTTTTAAGCAGCTATTTGTTGTTTTTTTTTCATGCAACCTTAAACGACTTTTCATTTATTCATATAATGTGTCTTCTTATATATTTAAGGTTATATGAATTATATCGGCATGTTGATGGTCGACTTCTCGCACAATAACCCCATAATGAGAGTGTTCTGTTCTATTCTTCTGAAGACTATTGCAGAAAAGCACGATCGAACCATCCAAAACTTCACTTACGACTCATTTGGAGTGCAATCTTCTCAGAGACAATTTCACGGATAGCATTAATTATGATAATTTAATATATTTTTTGTATTCAATAGTAACCCCATATATAAAGACGATGTAAATTTCGAAAATGTCTTGGTACGTGTCTTTCTCCCGTCATGCTATCGCAACTCCTATCCAGTGGATCTTAATTATTTAATGAACTCAATGCTCTCCACCACTATTATTATTGCCAGACGTTTTTTTATTTGTCGTCGTCACCTGTAAGATCTTGAAGATGGACTCGTAATGTTTCCTCAACTTCAGTGCGTGTATTTCATCCTCTGTTTGTATGTCCTCCAATTTCCCACAGAAATACTGCAAATATATTACAGAAGTTAATTTGTTAATATTATGAACCTATGTATACCTCTCGGAATATAACATAAACTTTTTTTCGCTTTTAAATGTTTTTTGAATTGTTTCGTTATTTCTTTTATTTTCCTTTCTCCCCTATTCATTAATGCACTGCACCTTTTTGAATATTCACACTCTTTCAAATATTACAGTAACATCATGTCCTTCACTTCAAATGTACTTCTGACAGGGACATAATGCTAATTTGTTTGCACATTATTGATGTCTTAGTAGGCACGAGAGCTATTTATTCGCAAATTGGTTGGAAGTTGACCTGATGTATAAACCCTTCCCTTTACAGGCAGGATTCATCATAGATAAAGGTCATGTGTTCAATCAAACGTACGGACACTTCACCTAAACTGTGTCTCAAATGAAATCTGATCGATGCATATTCTTCTTGATCGTCCAGTCGATTATGGTTCCTACTTGTTGCAATAAATAACCGAACCAGTTAAACATCTGACTAATATTTTGTTAAATAGTTCTATCGAAGAAAAAAAATAAAAATTGTTTACATAAACCAAGTCTTCTATTCTAATGATATATAAGTTTCAAATGGGTGATTATCAATTATGTTTTGTGAAATCCAGGTCACTCAAGGTCAAGAAGCAAATGGCTGGTTGCATACACCTTAATGAATAATCCCTCCATCATCGGAATGAGGAAGCACGCTCTGCCAGGCATATTTCTAATGGAGGCAGCAAACGCTCGTGCAGACGTCATTGACAGAGTTAAGCGAAGTATCGCCTCAACACTATTTATATACATTGGAATGATTGTTGTGTTGATGAAACTTGCCTTCCTTGTTTTTGGCATCAAAGCAATTGTTCAATTTTAGTGTCACTTTGATGGACTCCATCAGCAATGTTATATGAACTGCATGCGCTGTTACCAATGCAAATTTGATGAATATTGGAACCATTCCTTTCGATTTCCGGATGATACTCCTGGGTTATCCATGCAAAAGTTCGATCCTTCTACAATACATTTTTTTATAAATTAAAAAAGGGTATGCTACTTCAAATTATGAAAAAAGAGTTAATTCGTTAATAACGACTAATTCGAACTTCTTGTAAATATCAAAGTCAGCTTAATAATAACAAGAAGGAAATCAAAACGGAAGTGGTAACTTTGTTTCATATTTTCATATATAGGTTCCATCTAATGTATTCATTCGACATTCTACATAGCTGAAAGGCATCTCCTATGCACATGTATGTCATTGAGGATGGCAATGCATCAAATCATGATGCCATTATAGTGTGTATTTAAATGCATTGTATTATTCATTACTATTCCAGCATAACCGTATTAGCCAGAAAATTACATGGTATGTATATTCAGATAATTAACTAGTTCACGTCATTTATAGTGTTGAAATATTTTATGTAAATACAAATAAGAATGCACTTATATTGTCCAATAAGATTATTGAATACAACGATGTGTTTCTTGCGTACAGAAGTTTAATATGTACCAGCGTGGATACCGTCTGTTTTAAAACGATGATTATCTCATTCATACATAACAGGCATCAGGCATAGTTTTGGTCGCAGAAGTGGCTAACATAGTGCGTTAAGAATCGCGGTTGACCGAGTGTCAAAACTAATACTGTGTGACACATTCATTTTGAAAACGTATTGCTGTATTCAGTTCCAAGAAATTGTAAATATTGTGTGATATATATATATATATATATATATATATATATATATATATATATATATATATATATATATTGCTTCATGTAAACGTAATGGAATTCAAGTTTTAAATGGCAGGTTTCATTATGATTTTGAATATCCGTTCGTGTGCTTAGCTTATGAAATATGAACAAAGTTTATTACATAGTTCCTTTTCATTGCATTTCCAGTTGTATCATACTTGCATGTTCAAGAATGGTAAGAGTGCATACATTTTTCCGTTGAAATGCTGTAAATATTTCATTATAATACTTCAATGGTGAATAGTAATAATAATGTTTTGGAGGGTTCTGGTTTCTGAAAATAAAAAATGGATTTGAAAGATAAGTTTTATGACTTGTTTGTGCCTTTAGACTGAGTTTTATACTGGTAATTCAGAATTCATCTGCATGGACTAAACCAAATATTTATCAAGCTGTCATTTCCTTATTCTATTTATTTTAGATTCTGCGGATTTTGCAATGTCCATAAACCATCCTTTAATATGTGCGTTGGGGTACCGAGTTACAATAGCAAGAATGAGAAGCAAACGTTATTGCGTAATATTAGGAAGATCGTTTATGTTGATGTTTTATTGTGTAAGTTTGTGCGGGACAAAAAAAAATTCATATGTGTGTGTAAAATAAGGAAGGAAATATAAAGATGTGAAAATGTTTAGCTTATTCTGTTGGATACAAAAGAAAAATAGTTTTCAAAACTTTAGATTTTATTACAAAATGGCTTTTTGCAAATATTACATATATTGCTCTGTGTAGCATAAATATTTCAAGATCCTCATTATTCAAAAAGCGCTGTTGATGATAGTAATTGGTAAGAATCGTAGTGGATATACATCACTATATAATTAAATCTATACATGATTAACACTAGAAAAATGGACACTTTTTACCGAGTCTCTGATTTGGCAGTACCTGGGCTCCAGGTAGAATAAGGATTTACGTTTGCTTAGTTTAAAAATGATATTATTACCGAATGTTTGCGAGGAATGTGTAACAGAGATTGTAACGCTTGACGTTTTCTTAGTTCATATGAGAAGGTAAAATATGGCCATTGCATGAAAGGCTGTTTAGACTACTCTACATATTCTAGGGGTTGATCATTGATTATTGTAAAAACATCTTTGCCTTTATTGTAAAGAAAGAAGCATTTGTATAAATATAATGAACGTAATGGCATTAATGACAAACCATAAGATGCGGTTAGGTGGGAATATTACAATATAAATGACATACTTACTCCAAATATGTCATATCAATGTAGATTTCAAAAGAAACCAAGAGGTTTTTCTTTTCAAAATCTCTAACTGAGGATAGGTCTTGCTTCAAACTATTTACATTGGAATTTAACTGAGGATGGGTCTTGCTTCAAAATATTTACACTGGAAATCTAACTGAGGATGGATCTTGCTTCAAAATATTTACTTTAGAAACTTGATTTAATCACTTTAAATTACATTTAGCTCTGAATGTACCACTTATCATTATATTTTAAGAAATATGGTTCCATAATACTAACTTTTAATATACGTCCAACCTCTCTCATAACTCGGATTTTCTTTCTTATCATCTTTTTAAAGAGAATGCATATAGCAGATAAGTATCATATAAAAATTTGAATGATAATAGAGAATTTTTTTTAAAAAAGCTTCATGCCAACACAAAATCCTTTATTTACCCACCGAATTGCAGTATTGGTCTACTATGTATTGCATACACAAAACATATGCGTAATATTTAGTATTAACACAATATATATATATATATATATATATATATATATATATATATATATATATATATATATTATATATATATATATATATATATATATATATATATATATATATATATATATATATATATATATATATATATATTAGTTTATGGATTGTGTCTTCGTGTATGTTATTGTAAATTACCAAATAAATAATCTTTCCTCTTAAGTCTTGATCCCTAAACTGCAAACCTCTCAGATTTCATCATCATATGTAGTGATGTTGAGTGAATTAGATCTTTATGGACCGAGGCAAAGGCAAAAAAGATACCCAAACGGAATATTAATATATATTAGTAGTGTATCATTATTACATTAATAGTATCATTTGATACGACTTGATTCAAATAAACAAAGATATTACTTACAGCACAATACTTAGTGTTGCAAAATGTACGAAGGATGGCAGTTGTCGAGTGGGATACCCTGGGGACAATGGAACTCCTATGTTAAATTTGGGTGTTCGTACCCTGGGGTCAAAGGACAATTTAACATGCTTTGGATTATATAGTGGACAATGAAAACTTAACAAGGTGGAATATCTGCGGCACTAGGTATGAATTGTTTATTTGCTTCTTTTGTTTGTTTGATTAGGAGTTTTAACGTAGGTTAAAACAATTTTTCAGTCATATATCGCTACGATGTCTGCATTGAGGCAGTTTATAGTAATGTCTAGCACTGGGACATCATGACATAGACATGTAGCATGATGTTCCACCCAGTCATATTATCCTGACCCCAGGCCGACCAGTTCTAACACTAACCTCTTAATGCTGAGTGCCAAGCGAGGCAGTTGTTAGTACCATTTTTGGAAGTCTTTGGTATGACTCGGCCGGGGATCGAACCCACGACCTCCCACTCCCGCGGCGGACGCTCTAAGCACTAGGCCATCGAAGCGGTATAGATATGAACTGAACATGGATTCGACAGCTTAGGGACAAGGGAGATTTAACATAGCGACAAGGGGTTGGGACTTTATGGCGACAAGTGAAATTAAACATATCGACAAGTGAATGAGACTGTCAAGGAACAGGGTAATTTAACATGGTGGTACTATCTGAGAAACTAGATACGAATTGAACATTGATGGAACTGTATAGGGACAATTGAAATTGGAAATCGTGACGTCAAGGTACTGGACACTGGGGAAACAATGGCAAAAATGTTGCCAGTGGCTGATCACAATCGATGGGAGTAGTTAGATTTTGAATATGCGCCATTTTAGGGATGCACACAATAGAGATATAGACATGGACATACATAGACTTATCTACATAAATCTATAACACAAACATACCATATGGACAAGGAAAAATTTAACATAGGTGATCTACTATACGGACAAGGGAAACAACGTGGGTGGGACTCATTCGGAACAATGTCAACTGAACATGGGACTGTCTAGGGACAGGTCAACCTTGAACATGGATGGGCCTGTCCAGCAAAAATGGGTGAATTGTTTAGGGACAATGGTGGTTTAGGGCCAAATAAAACAGAAACAGCGATAGACATATACAAATACAAGCCCCTAAATTTATATTTATTGCATTACCTAGACCTGAAATTATAGAGGCGGTGTTCATAAATTTGCAGTATTTTAATATTGCCATAAATAATCATAATCAAGTAAAAGAACAACGCCAAAAGGGATGTGACTAAAAGTAATGCTAAATTGGTTTAGACTAAAATGGATCAACCTAGTATATATTTACGCCCTCAATTTGTGTGACGATCCTTTTTTTTAAAAAAAAGCCTAGTATCTATTTAAAGCTACAACCTGTAAATTCATATGGAGAAACCCAAGTCTATATGTAATTCTAGCTTCAATAACATGACTGTACTGGACACTACGAGAAAAACGAACAATAGTGTTGCAAGGGGCTGACCTGAATACGATCTACTGTAGACTAAGGTAGATAGATAGGTGACATGAATTGTATAGGGACAAAGGGAGATTTATAGTGACAAAAACCAATAGACACATACACAAGCACAATTCAGATGGTATGTGTTAACTCATAATATAAACGAAGAACACGAAATTTCACAAAATAGACTATCCCCTACAACATCACATTAACTATACTATTTAACACATTATCCCAAAACTCCATGTGTTCGCTCAGAATGTAAACAAAGAATATAAAATCTTACAAAAACGACTATCACTTATATCATATAAATATTATCCATCACATCACCATGCTATCTATGTAGGCAGGTAGATAGGTTAAATGACTTTGACAGGGACAAAGGACATGCAAAGACCAGTACAACCACACACACGCGCACACAAACACACCAAATGTAATGTTTTCGCCCAGAATGTAAACGAAGAAGATGACATTTCACAAAATAGACTATCTCTTACACCATATAAAATACTATCCATGACATTCACTATACCATGTAACACTCTTTAACATACAATCCCACAATTCTTGTGTAACATACAATCCCACAATTCTTGTGTAACAGATAAAGAATGTAAACAAACTATCTCTTACATCACGTAATTAGTATCCATCACACCACTATTATGTCCAGCAAATCATAATCACTAACTAAAATGAGACGTGTTCGCTCAGAGAGGAAACGAAGTAGATGAAATCTCTGAAAAGAATATCTCTTACACCACAAAAATATTATCCAACACAGCACTAATTTATGCAACATATTATACTCATTCTCCAAAATGTCATTTATTCGCTCAAAATGTAAGAAAAGGAAATGACATTTCACAAAAAAAAGACTATCCCTTACACCTCACAAAATGATATCCATCAAATTAACTATACCATCTAACACCTTCTGAACACGCTATTACAAAAATCTTGTTTATCAGCTCAAAATGTGATCGAAGATTAAAACCACAAAAAGACTATCCCTTATACCACAAAAATACTATCCATCACAATACTATTCTATCCATCACACCACTGTTCTATCCATCATATCATACAGACTATTCAAAATGCCATATGTGGCTTAGAATGTAAGATAAAGAGATGGAATGTCACCATATAGTCTAACATTTACACCACCAAAACACCATCTATCACACCACTATATCATCCAACATCCCTATTCTATTCATTATCCCATACACTATCACAAAGGTCATTTTCAGCTTAGAGTTTAAGAAAAGAAGATGAAATCCCACAAAAGTAATCTCACATACCTTATATACCGTCCATTATATTCCATTATTCACTCTATCCAAAGCTTAGAATGTAAGAGAAGGAGAAGAAAAGGACAAACAAAGACCGATACTCACACAACCACACACACATTACGCACGTGCTGTGTTAGCTTAGAATGTAACCTTTGAAGATGAAATTTCACCCAATAGACTATCCCCTACACCACCAACAAACTATACATCACACCACTATATCATCCCACATCCCAATTCTATTCAACATCTCATACCCACACTATCACAAGAGGCCATTTGTAACTTAGAGTTTAAGAGAAGATGAAATTTCACAACCAAGACTATCCCTTACACCTCAACATTTCTCCGTTAAATCAACTATAACATCCCTTATAGCAAACTCACTATCCAAAACTCCCTCTTTAAAGTTAAAATGTAAGAGGAGATGCAGAAGCGGGAGGTCGTGGATTCGATCCCCGTGTTAGTCATACCAAAGACTTACAAAGATGATACTAACAGCTGGCGCACTCGGCACGCAGCGTTAAGAGGTTAGTGTTAGAACTGGTCAGCCTGGTACCAGGATAATGTTACTATGTGGGGCATCAAGCTCCATGTCTGCGGCATGATGCCCCAGGGCTAAACATCACTATAAACTGCCTCACTGCAGATATCGTATCGATATGACTGAAGCATTGTTAAAGCTACGTTTAAAATCTTAATAACACGCACAGACACACACACAAACATAAATAACTAATATTTATCACTCCATCTATATCATCAATCACTCACGCCCACAAGCCGAAGCGTTAGCTCAAATATATGCCAGTGTTTCTGAAGACGACATGACTGAGCCTGCATCAGTGCCCTCCACGTTTTGTCATAAAAACATGTGAGACCCAATTCAGCCCCAGTATTGTCACATTTGATAGACGCAAAACACACCTTCAGAAACTTTAAAACGTAGGATTACACATGCACTGTGAAATGTATAGAGTTCAAGCAATGTGTAAAACTTAAGGTTTGTAATCAAGATGAAACGAGGAGAAAGCAGAAACCAAGCGACAAGAGCGATCCGTGTCACACAATACCTTCCAAATGTATTAGTAGATATTTGTGCTAGCGATCTTGAAGATGATATGACTACCTCATATTCAACACCATCTGCATCCAATACAGAGAGAGAGAGAGAGAGAGAGAGAGAGAGAGAGAGAGAGAGAGAGAGAGAGAGAGAGAGAGAGAATGAGGGAGAGAAAACGGTAGTAACTCTGATACGATTTTGTGAGATTTCATCCCCTTCTCTTATATTCTAGGCGAACACATGGCAATTTGGATAAGGAATATTATATTTGGATAGGATATTAGTATGATGGACAATTTTATTTTTCTGTGGTGTAACGGATATTCTTTTTCCGTGCAATGTCATCTTCGTCGTTTACATTCTGAGCGAACACATCCCGTTTGGTGTGTGTGTGTGTGTGTGTGTGTGTGTGTGTGTGTGTGTGTGTGTGTGTGTGTGTGTGTGTGTGTGTGTGTGAGTGTGTGTGAGTGTGTGTGTTGGTCCTTGTTTGTCCCTATAAAACTCCTTTTGTCAATATCAAATTAATTTCACCTACATACCTACCTACCCACCTACCTATAGTAACGCGTATTCGGGTCAGCCATTTACAACATTGTTACCATTAGTCCCCTAGTGTCCAGTATAGTGATGCTAGAAATGTTGAGGCTATAAATATAGACATTGATTTTATTATAGAAATTTCCACAGTTTGTGCCTATTAATATATAGTAGATTTGTACAATAGGATCGTCACACAAGATGAGGATATATATATATATATATATATATATATATATATATATATATATATATATATATATATATATATATATATATATATATATATATATATACTAGGTTTATATATTTCAGTCTAAACCGATATAATCTATTGGGGTATATGTTTAGTCTCCTTTAGTTTCTAGGACAATTTTCGTAATTTTATCGTTATATTGAGTCACATTTATCTTGGTTTGGCCTATTACTTGATTATAGCTATGTATAGCACCATTACAATTATGCAAATTTACAAACACCGCCAACATAACTTCAGGTCTAGAAAATACTTTATATATAAATCTCGGGTTTGTATATGTATATATTTCTGTTTTGTTTTGCCCTCTACCACCCTTGTCCCTAGATTGACCCATGTTCAATTATCATTGTCCTTCGAAAGCCACACTAAAGTTAGATTTTTATTTGTCCATATTGTAGTCCGTCCATGTTAAATTTTCCCTTGTCAGTATATGGTCCCATCCATGGTGAAATTCCCTTGTCTATATAGTAGCCCACTCATGTTAAATTTCCCTTGCCCATATAGTACGTGAGATAGATTCATGTCGACAAAACTTTGAATGCCTATGTCACTAACCATGTCTCTATGTCTATGTCTCTATTAGCGTATATTCAGGTCAGCCCCTGTTCCTTACTACTTTGCTCGATTGATGTCAGCCACTTGCAATATTGTTGTCATTGTTTACCCAGTGTCCATTTCCGTAACTTCCCCATATCCAATTCATCCTGAACCTATACAGTCACATCCATGTTCAATTCCCATCTAGTGCCTCAGATAGTCACACAATGTTAAATTACCATTGTGCCTAGACATTCCCATTCCCTTGTCTCTATGTTAAATTCCCTTTGTCGTTATACAGGTCCAATCCTGTGTCGCTGTGTTAAATTCCCCTTGTTTATTTGCAGTGATCGCATAAGACATATCGTGGTTGAAAGGTAAAACAAAATTCATTCTTGAAATAAGTGAAACAAACAGCATGGTTTGTTTAAAGAGTGTTAGTTTACTTAACGACCTTGTATGCACTTGAGGATTTAGGTTTTAAAATGTAGATCAACAAGATGCTGCACAAATGTACATACTATGTTAGGCTCACTTTTTAGTAGAACGTGTTTGTTACGTGCTTAGGCTCGAATAAGCAGCAACATAGAAAGAAGTGAAAATAACAAGCTTGTAAAATTTAACAAACCATTTATTGAGTACAAATATTTTCATTAAAAAAATATTTAAACTTACGGTTTTAGAGAATCAAGTCCAAAAAATAATCCTAAAAGAATGCACAATATAATCCACTAGTGGAATTGCAAGATTCCTGATAATAAAATGTCCTAATAGTTCCCGGTTCGAATCTTGACGATGTAATCCAATATGGACGACTATGTCACGTGATGAAGTCAGTTTTAGTTTTATAATAATTCAAATGAGCACGAGTAATTTCTAGATAAATAACACAATAAATTCCTCTTGATCCCAAACGAATTGAAATGATTTACACTCAAACAATAAAACACATCTTTGTATTCCAAAGCCCAGGTTAACTACTGAACTGTTCACTCCCAAACATTAATTTAAATACCTGTTTTTACGTAAACAGGAAGGAGGTCACGACCTTCCAGAATCTCTCAGAACAATCTCACGTTCAAGAAATCACGCAAACATCATATGACCCAACTAAATTAGAAAGATGTTTATACTTTACTCCATTTTGTCCTTTGAATCAACCAATCATTTCAAAACCTTGTTTACAACTCTGATACCAGCTCAGAAATGAGGTCAACACCTGGTGTTTATTCTGTAAAGTAAATGTCAACCCCCCCCCCTTTCAATGAACGAATCTTAAAACTTAAACTGCCAGATTTTAATCTAACAAACAGACAATAAAAATAATATAAATAACTTATATCAAATATACGTAACAGTGTTTCAATCTTGATTTATACAAACCTTTATATTTCGGCAGCAGTACTACACATTATACTCGCACATAGCTCCGATCAAATTATTGGCATTATAGACACTTATCTGCAGTCGTATAATTTGCCTTAGATCAGGGTCATTGGTGTTAGTTATATAACAACAAGAGCAGATCCAGAGGAAAACGTAAAGTCAAACTAAAACTAATTTTAGTCTTTAGAGAGAATCCATTAATTGATAAAGAGGAACAAAGAAAATATTTTTCCGAAAAAAAATAAGAAATAGAAGAATCTGTTACAGAGGGAAATTACGCACTGCAGGACAAGAAGATGCAGAACAAGTAGACGCAAGAAAAGAACTCATCCAATCAAGTAATTTAATGATACACAAACATAAGAATTATAGTGAAGACATTTTTAGAAAGAATAACAGTCAGTGAAGAAAAAGATGGATTTTCGTGATATGTTTGAAATGTCTAAGTGACTCTAATGCTTTATAATATACCAACAAAGTAATCGTAACTATGTATTGATACTTTTCAATATAGTCAAGACAACATGCATTTTGTAATGAGGGTATTTGAAATTTGATTTGTCAATCTACTGGTCGCTTAAGAGACGGAACACTACTGCCTTCAGTTAAAAATCGTCATGAGAGATGAAATAGAATCCTCTCCTGTTCCTAACATTCCTCCCTTTCCCTTTCTTTCTTCATATTTCAAGTTTATCAGTATTGTATACGTTACAAACGCAAACAATATGCAAAGATGTTCTGGTATATAATACGTTGTGGGAAGAATGATTACATCGTTGTATTGTTTCATAGTAACTCAGGCTGTGATATTATGTTTCTTATACTGCTTGCTTGCTAATACAAAAATGCCGAGACACCGGTTATAAAATAGAGTATACCTCGCCATGATTACAGTAAGGAAATACTGTGTTGCTGCCTGTCCGTCTTTTTCTCACACTTGTGGTCACGTTGGATTTTGCAAACACGTAAATCTAAATATTCATGCAATGTTGTGTATGTAACTATCTTGACAACAACGTACATAATGGGTATGTATATCATGCCTAAGATATTAGTTTAGTTTCTCGTTTCATTGCAGTACATGAGTTATTCCATCTCACTAAGAAAAACAACACCGGCATGCTAAAGTACACTACGGTAACTTATATGTCATCTATTAGTAACTTCAAGGTCTCACGTTTAGGTCAGTTATTGGGTCATTATTGAGCGTCAGTTTATGGGCCATTATTGAGGGTCAGTTAATTGGTCATTATTGAGGGTCAGTTTATGGGCTATTATTGAGGGTCAGTTTATGGGTTATTATTGAGCCTCAGTTTATGGGTTATTTTTGAACGTCAGTTAATGGGCCATTATTGAGGGTCAGTAAATGGGTCATTATTGAGGGTCAGTTTATGGGTCATTGTTGAAGGTCAGTTTATGGCTTTTTATTGTCTGCAGACTATTGCAGATATGTTTGATGATTCTTATTGTAATAAGCAAAATTACGTCATCATTACTTATATTTAATGTCTTAATGACTTCAGTAAAATCTGACTTCAAGCAGGTTTTTAGTGCATTGTTCACTAATACTTTATACGAGTTATGTGTGAATGAAGTTTTATGAGTATAATATGGTAAAACACTTTAACAAATAATATATCATTGGCAAGAAGCATCTGTGTTTAATAATTCTAGTTTCAAAAGGGACAACATTTACAATTATTGCATAAACAGAAAGCCTCGATAATATAAAGATACTTTCAGCTGAGGGAAAGACTAGTCCATATTACTGATAGGTATAAAATGATACTATAGAAAGGACTAGTCCATATTACTAATAGGTATAAAATGATATTATAGAAAGGACTATCCATATTACTGATAGGTATAAAAAGATATTATAGAAAGGACTAGTCCATATTACTGATAGGTATAAAATGATACTATATAAAGAACTAGTCCATATTACTGATAGGTATAAAATGATACTATAGAAAGGACTAGTCCATATTACTGATAGGTATAAAATGATACTATAGAAAGGACTAGTCCATATTACAGATAGGTATAAAATGATACTATAGAAAGGACTAGTCCATATTACTGATAGGTATAAAATGATACTATAGAAAGGACTAGTCCATATGACTGACAGGTATAAAATGATACTATAGAAAGGACTAGTCCATATTACTGATAGGTATAAAGTGATACTATAGAAAGGACTAGTCCATATTACTGATAGGTATAAAATGATACTATAGAAAGGACTAGTCCATACTACTGATAGGTATAAAATTATACTATAGATGATATTTGCTGAAAACGATTGAGTAACGTGTCTGTCATCCCGTGTCTGAAAACCAGCATCTTCACTCATTGTAAGCAATCAGTATTTGTTTCCTTGTATGTTCAAACATTTTGTCAAGCAACATGTGAGCAATACATGTTCTTATCAGATGTGGTAATGTAGTTGCATTTGCTCATATTAAATTAAATATTAATTGTTGCTTAATTTAATACCAATATAGCTTAGTAAAAGTGTATTCTATCCTAGTTATTGAATAATCTGCACCTTAAATTTCATTAGGAAACTTACAGGTTGAATTTTTTAATCGCTATAGACCTTTTCAATTACGGCCAGGTACTATATACTGGATGAAGAAAACAGCATGTCGGCCTAATCGTCACAATATAAGGTAGCACGAATTTTCTTTTTCATTTCATTGTGACATCTCAGCGTACGACATTCGATCCGGTTTGTACTGGATTGCACATTTACACTTTCCTAGTCCAGAGGCACCATGGTACATTAACATTGATTTCTTTCCGTCTGTGTTTGTCATGGCCTACAAATAATGACAATCCAGAGAAATATGGATGTAGGAGAATCCAAATGAAGTAAAAAAAATGGCCATATAAAGGTGTGTTCAATCAACGTCTTAAAAAGAACATTCATTGAAATAGTCAGTACCTAACGCATACAGGACCTCTCTGCTTTTACTATCTTATATAACACTGAAGTAGCAGATTTTTGCTGGATCCCACGTGATGTCCGCAATTTGTGGATTATGTTCTTTATATTTTGTGATTATTAGCAAAGAAAATATCAACACTAATTTAAACATTCTTATCAATGTTTGTAAAAAGGCAAATTAAAGAAAACATAATTTGCGTCATGTTGGATATGGACTCGAGTCGTCTTTAACCGGAATTGGTCATATTTACCCTTTTCCCAAGTAAGGATTGAAACATAATGTCGAATGTAATGATGATAATGGTATCTGTATATAATGACGGCCAATAAAAATGTATGATCTATTTTCATTCTATGAAATATTTGGAATATTCCTCGCAGATTATCCAGTAGTTCCTGGTAATGCATACAAAAAAGGGAGTCAGTGTCATGCACATTTTAAAGTATTGCATAGACCATCAAATCCGTATTTACTACTTCAGTATGGTTATGTTTATCTTTAATCAAACCATATTAATCCGTTTGTTGCATAAATATTGTATAGTTTTACAATTATATATGGTCAAAAACGATCCCAATTTTGGTCTTTGCTTAATTAGTACGACCAAAGGACATCTCTGCTATATCTCATTTGCACTCTGCCATACTTGATGATATTATATTGTCCTAAGCAAACGTTACCTACGACGGTTTAGGTTGTTTATCGATTTACTAGGTTGACCTAAATATCAATGAAACACTCATGAACATCGAGCATGTCAACAATATCTATTCAAATTACCCTGACTGTGGATAATTAATCAATTCTCAGTGACATGTTGGATCCACCCAAGACCTATTCTAATTCCCCTGATTTTACCGTGGATGATTTATCATTTATCAGTAACATGTTGGGTCCACTCAAGACCGTGCTGCCTCTTTTGGTTGGTTCTATTCACACCCACGAGGTTCTCACCGTTAGACAAATATATGGTAAGCTAAAGCAGTTATATAGTTAAAATGTACCAACGGGCATCCTAAGGCAAGCCTTGGGTTGGTATAAACTGCTGGCTTTAAAAAGAGTTATACATATATGTCTCAAATTATTTCATGCACTAAACTGATACTACGATAAACGAAGATCTGATTGTGACATTAGAGTATGACTGTCATAATCAACAGTATAATGTCATTGCTTACAGTCATACATTAATGCATTGGTCCTGAGTTTAAAATGAATTTAGTATGTTGCACCTAGAACACCTAGATCAGGATTATCTATATGTTTTCATATTTCATTTCACTGCGAGCTCCTTGTAAATCAAGGCTGTCGGCCTGATACTATGTTATATTTTGTGTTTAAAAGGTTGTCACGAACTAAGTGTGAGACTCAGAATGCCATATCTATCGTAACACTATAATTTACATGTACCTTACCTTCAGGTACAAGAAAACTATTTCGTATTACTTTTTGTATTGCAAAATGAATTGTTCTTCCCTTTTCCTTGTCCGAATTTCGGGTATTTTTTCACTCAAGTCTTTTTCTGACCTACTTTCGGGGAAACGTTTTGAAAGTAGAATAAAATATTATCTTCCCGGAACTTGAACACTTTCATTAGTTTCGGTATACTCGTGGCATGCGTCGATAAAAATGGCGTCCGATATTTGCCAGAGCTTTTCCAGACAGCTGCAAACCGATTCTAAAGATATTTTCTATACGAAGTATATTCATTGGTTTCTCATCCCTGCGGTAAGTAAATACAGCAATACATATATCATTTCTATTTAGTGAAAAAGAAAAATGCTTAGTTCAGAATTATATGAATGTACGTGATGATAACAGGTTCCTTATCAAATGAACAGTTATCATGCACTTGGTGCACAGGCACTTGATTATGTAAAAATTAATGTGTACACTCACCATATTACACGTTTACATAAATGGTAATGGATGACATATGTGGGGTGTCTTCTTTACAGTGGTGTATTTATTGAGTGACTGAATGCGCAGATATTATCCGAAAGATAGATCGGAGACAAAGGCATACTATGTGTCCCAATAGCTGAGCTCATTAGCTTGCCACTATGCGGTTGATATCCTTTCTCCATGTTAAATTCCACTCTACCGTGGTGGTCTTACATCCCAATTACTTGATCGGGTTGAACGGACACATTCTCAGTAAGAATACAGTATCAATTGATATTAGTGTACGTCAAGGTCAGGATTTATTAGATCGAAACATGGATCACATTTCCAGTATGTGGCTTTGAAACAGTAATGTATTTCATTAGGTGAGATTAGTAATTAACACCATTTGAAGGTCAAGCAAAGTCGTCATGTACCCATGTACAATATTTGAACCTAATTATTTTGTGACCCAGGTTCCCTTCGCCTTCGCTTGGTCTTTCCTGGAGAAGAGGAAGTCTTTTAAGACCAACATTCTTGGAGGCAGACCGGCTCTATACAGGTAATTAATAATGTGCTAAACTTGAAGTTGAATAGTGGGTTCAAATAATACATGTACGTCGCAAAATATGTTTTTACTTGAATGGAATATTCAAATCACAAAGTATTCAATATGTACCCGTATGATACAGCTGTTTTCCATCGTCTTTTGTCACTGATGCCAAACTGGTATACGAGTTTCATTCGATTGTGTATGACCATCATTCACATACCTTTCTTTTCTTCAAAATACCTTTTATAAAAACGTTCAGGTGGGTCAGTGTTTTAGCACTTTAATACAAATCTTTAGTGGATGATTTGTGGTCCTTATAAACAATAATCTTCTTTGCATTTTCACTGCTAAATTTGCATGTTTCAGTCTGGTGTATATTTTACAATAAGTTGGATAATTATGATTAAGAAAAACCCAATCACATGCATAAATGTATTAGAACAGGAATTTTCCTGGGCACAGTTTGGTACTAATATTTATTACTACTTTCTTCAACGTAGCCACAACCCGTTTCCAATGCATTCATATTATCAATGTGCATCCTCTACTAGCAAAAGCCACCCCACCAACTACGCCCCCTCCCCCCGTTCTAAATATCAATGATGTATTATTACCTTTGACCTTATCTGCATCAACCAATGTTACATAAAAGCTAAAACTTTGAAAGTATATGTCCTATACCTAAAGAAAAGGGCATTAATCCATCCTAATTAAAATACTTTACTTGAGGTGATGAAGAGGTTTACGTGAATCGATGGTTCACCATTTGTATGCAGGGTAGAAATTAAAGTCTGGCAACTTCACACATGGCATACACGTTGTTCAGAGGCGTAAGCATGAGGAATTATATGGTTCACTTTGCTTGTGAAGGGTGGGGTAGAATTAACACAGAGCCGAAACATTTACATATAAATTTAATGCCAGGGAATCAAGTAGAAAAAACGCAATTTCGTAACATCTAGTTTAAAGAAGTCTTATGCGTACTAATAGTATGCTTCACCATTAAAAGCCGTTCCAATAAAGAGCGTCATCAACCCCAAAATTAAAATGTGATGAATGCATACATTTTCGAACGATATAAACAATCAAGGAAACGCAGCTGAGAAACGTGGAAATACATGATCGAAGGAGTAGGTGAGCCTAAAAGAGAATTGGTTTTGGACGATCAGTGAAAGCACTGCTTTGGCTAAGAAGTATACAACGAAGAAATATGTTAGTATCATTGTTATGAGAGAAGGTCTGAAAAATTATGGATTACTGTGGATAACATTGTTTGAATATTATGCATCAGCGGTTCCAAAAATGAGAAACTGAACACAGATTTCAATTCATCTTTACAGGTAGAAATAGCACGCACCTTCAGGCATGCATTTATTTAGTTATTGAATGCCATTCAGCCGCATCTATTAACCAGGTAGAATAAACTGTAGACTGAGGTAAGGTTGTTGAGTAATAAAACAATATATATCTGTGAAAGAATGTTACCTATTTGTTGACCGAACAATATGATTATTCGAGGAATTATCTGTGCCCTATTATAATTTGTGTTAACAGGATAATAAATCTTCTTGATGGCGGAGTAAGAGACCGATGGGGAACAAGTTTCATCCTGGGCACTATGACAACACTTGTCTACAGTCTCACAATTAGAACTCTTGTGTCAACGGATTTCCCACTTTGGGCGACAGGTACCGCATGCCGTCTTCAGATAATTTCATCTCATTCCCTTTTTCAAATACAGGCTAGCATTAGGACACACAGACACACTGTGTGAGTAGCCTGTACTGTACTTGTAATTTTTGTTTGAACTTTCGTTTCTTCTTCTTCTCCTCCTCATTAACCGCCTTCTTCTTCATCGTTTTCTTCTTTTTCTTCTTCTTCTTCTTCTTCTTCTTCTTCTTCTTCTTCTTCTTCTTCTTCTTCTTCTTCTTCTTCTTCTTCTTATTATTATTATTATTATTATTATTATTATTATTATTATTTTTCTTATTAAATGTTAGCTGAATACAGGTTGCAAATAAATTCCAGACATGTAAAAGCAGCTTATTTTCGAATGCATTCGGATTCCGTATTCTGAATCAAAGAATGAAAGTTGTATCAAACCCATGTACTTCGAGTATTTCGCATTCTGAATCGATTACGTGCATAAGAGTCGTGATTAGGTACTGAGAGTAAAATAATTATGCTATCATAATCACATTTTAGTTATATCCTAGTTATTTAACAAACAACAGACACGTTTTCCAAACGGTAATATAAATAGATGCTTGTTCTAATTACATATTTAGGCCAAAAAAAAACTATTTGCATGTAGGCTAAACTTGACGATATGGTGTACAACTCAAGTAGATTAAATACTGTTCAAATCTCACTTAAGTACCTGAAGAGAAACAAATGAATATCAGCATTCCTGTGCAACAAGATCAATCAGGGTATATATTTTATTACATCATCAAAATGTTTCTATTATTATTGCTATTATTAATAGTAGTAGTAGTAGTAGTAGTAGTAGAAGCACTGATAGAAGACATCGCCGAAAAGCAGAGAGGCTTTGGCTTTCTATCAGACTTACTATTCATAAACAAATATATGAAGCCGCTAAGAAGAACGTCACAAGCATAGTCCATTTAGCAAAATTATCCCACTACAGTACTGAGATCATGGAGAGTTCCAGCTGCAAAGCGCTCTTCGAGAGTATAAACAAACTAATGTCAAGGAACAAATGTACACCACTTCCAACTACCTTCTCTCCAGTACACCTTCCGGATCAATTTGCAAATTTCTTCCGTGACAAAGTACAAACCATTAGAGATTCGCTTGACATCCCAATTGCAATTGACTCGTCGTCACCATACAGTAATGATACAGAACTTCAGCGACAGCCATTAGGAGCCTTTGAACCTGTCAATACTGTTTTAATACGGATAATCGTGATGAAGAGTGCACCAAAGTCTTGTGAACGTGATCCAATTCCGACATCACTGCTGCTCGAGTGCTTAGACCCAATATTGCCTTCACTAAATGATGTTATTAATATCTCTCTCTTATCGGGGAAATTCCCATCATATTTCAAAACTGTCATAGTAAAGCCTCTGCTTAAGAAACCAACACTTGACCATAACGATTTAAAGAACTACCGCCCAGTTTCTAATCTCCCATTCATATCAAAATTTTTAGAAAAGGATGTTCTAACCCAACTTGTATCTCATTTGCATTTAAAGTCTTTTTAGTAATGTACAGTCTTCATATCGCCCTTGCCACAATACTGAAACTACTCTTCTGAAAGTATTTCAGGACATTCTCTCTGCTTTGGATAGAGGAAAGATTACATTCCTCACCCTCCTTGATATGTCTGCAGCATTTGACACAATGACCATGATATATTACTTCATCGTCTCCAGCATGTATTTGGCATTCATAATATAGCCTTACAGTGGTTCAAGTCCTACTTAATGAACAGGACACAAATTGTATCCCAGTTGATCTATGTTGGTGTGTTCTACAGGGGTCCGTTCTTGGACCTGTTCTTTTCATTCTATAAACTAAACCACTCTCAGGTGTCATAGATCATCACTCAGTGTCTCACCCATTGGGCGCTGATGACACCCAAATATACTAGTCTAGCCACCCAACTGAAGTTGATGCTACCATCCATGGAGTAGAGAGGTTCGTGTGAAATCATAGATAACATGTAACAAGCTGCAGATGAATGATGATAAAAGTGAGGCTATTCTGATCACAACACAAAGACTTTCTCATTCTCATCCTTTACCTCAGACAATAAATATCAGCAACACCAACATTAAATTCTCACAGTCAGTACTAAACCTAGGTGTTACTCTAGACAGTACTCTCACATTGCACCAACATGTCATGAACATATGCAAGGCTGCATATCTTGAACTGAGACGCATCAGTTCCATTCGTAAATATCTTTCAGTTGATGCTGCTAAAATACGTGTGTTCATTAGTGCTTTCAAGACTGGACTATTGTAACTTAATTCTGTCTGGTTCGTCACAATATTTACTACAGAAACTTCAAAAAGTTCAAAACACAGCTGCATGGATCATATTTGGAGTACCTCGATCAGAGCACACCTCACCACTGCTCTGTACCCTACACTGGCTATCAATTCGATACAGAATCAAACATAAAATCTGTTCTCTGTGCTATGCTTCACTAACAGACTTCAGTCCAACATACCTATCCGTCCTCACCCATGTGTACACACCAGCAAGATACTTACGCTCTTCTTCTGACGAATTATATTCATTGTTCCCACTATGGAAACGAAGTCATATGGACAACGTTCTTTTGCATACCAGAGCCCGGCTATGTGGAACAAATTTCCCATTGAAATTAGACACAAAGACACAGTGGTCCATATTAAGAGTGCTCTTAAAACTCATTTTTATCAACTGCAGGAACAAACTTAGAGACCAAAAATGTTTTGTATCTTATATGTTTTCAGCATGTTTTTATGTTTTCCAATTTCATTGCTGTTGTCATTTTTTTTTAGTGAAGTCATATATTTATAGATGGTGTAAAGCGCTTAGAAATTCTAAAGATTAGGCACTATACAAAGTCCCCATTATTATTATTGTTATTATTATTATTATTATTATTAATATTATTATTATTATTATTTGTATTATTGTTAGTAGTAGTAGTAGTAGTAGTAGTAGTAGTAGTAGTAGTAGTAGTAGTAGTAGTGTTATTTGCCCTGCTTTTTGAATAATAACGTTTGACATATTATCTGTGCTTCCAACGTTACTCTTTCATTTGCGTTCTAAAATTAAAGCGTATAGACAATACTTGGTAAACATTTGCATCATCTCTAAAAACTGCGTTACATACCATGCTCGGGATAAATCTGCAAGGTCAAGGTCACGGCTGAATATGTTGTTTTGATGAAGTGCTCGTTCTATTCTACAATTTTCAAATCGTTTGTGATAAAGGAACGAAACATGGCATGCTTACATATCCTCCCTAGAATATGCGTAACACTATATAGAGGGTACTATCCACGATGTCAAAATGACACATATATCGAATGTTTACAATCACACATTTGTTTTCATTCTTAACTGCTAACGCCCTTTGAGCCTTAAATATGAAATAAATACTTAAATACCAGCTCTAGAGACTGTTTGCGTCTAAGCGAAGGTGACTGCTCAATATTTTAAATTTATATCACACTTTTTCCTGTACGTAACTTCTTATAATATGGGATAAAACTTCATACTTAATAAGCTTTTAAATAATCATTAAACGGTGTTCTTGTATCACAACTGTCCTACCTTAAAGATCAAGATTATGACGCAAAAAAAAAATATATATATATATATATATATATATATATATATATATATATATATATATATATATATATATATATATATATATATATGTGTGTGTGTGTGTGTGTGTGTGTGTGTGTGTGTGTGTGTGTGTGTGTGTGATTCACAGCAATGCCATATTGGATGTGTATCTTTATGGTCAGTATTACGGTGCCTTATGTTGAATGTTTTATTGCAATTTCCTTTTCATTCTAAACCTTTAAAGTTATTTGAGACGAATAGGGAAAACTTGGTATAATTATATATTTTTCAATAGCCACGATGAATGGGGGATCATAACTTTAACAGGAAACAATATATTTGGTATCCGTCACATTTGATTTTATGCTTTCACACCTAAAGATATCTTTAAAATATATTAATACACCTTGATATGCTTACATATATTATCAGTTAAATATGTATTGCTCTGAAAGTTTAAGTCTGACTATCAGGGTCGATGTCACAGGTATATATTTTTAAGGTTCGCTATTTTTTGCATTATAATAGATAATCCATGGTACAGTAAAGTGTTTCACTTTGATGACATTTAATTATTATGTTTCGCTATCAGTGTTTGAAGGATTTAAATTTTAGATCAAGTTTACGGTATAGCTTGTTGTACTCCTTTCAGCACTTTTTCTCTCATGCTTTTTTAAATAAGGCCTGGAAGCTAAGTACCCTATCTGCCGAGTAACTTTCAAAGATCGTTAATGCACAGTGTAAAACTGGCCCATGAGTAAAAGCAGTCTTTATTCAATATTTTAGATCAATACAATATGAACGTTATATCTTGTTTATTGGGCACACGGAGATCTTCTCGCTGTATTTCACAATGAATGTTTATGCTGTAATGTTACTCGTATCCTCCCTCTTTATAAGAATTGAAGAATCTATTTAGTGACCGTAAAGTTTCATTCCTTTAAAACATGCTATAACATCCTCAAACGCGGTGGTACCTGTCATTGGACCACGCACATAAAACTCAACAATGAACTACAATATCATTTGGATTAAATTGGATTATCTCAATATTGGGTGTATTGTCTACATCTTTATTTTTTTATAAAATATTCACCTAAACTGGAAATAAATTGTGTCAGCAAAGAACCCTCAGCAATTAAGACTCATCAGTTGTGAAAATTAGTATTGTTGATCCGAAAGGTTTCTGGTTCTAAAACCAATCACATATAATGAAATTCGTGGGGTGCGATAACATTGCTACATCTGGTTTGGTGACCTCGAGCTCGCAAGATACAGACATGTCGTTGACGTGGGCCGGTAACTCTCAGTAGCTATAAAATGTAGGTTACAACGACACATATGCTTTTAATATGTACATTTAGTGGCAATATGATTAAATGCATTACAATTGAGCATATCATCTATTATTAGTCATCAAAGTCTTGTTGAAAAAAGATACCAAAGTCACATATCGTTAACTTGTGAAATATTTTTCTTCTAAGCTAAATTTGTATTATTTATGTAATCTGTATAGTATAGATGAAGAGCTACAGAATTAAAGCCAATAAATAATTCCGATCACTTTTTATTATTATCGAAAAGTACGTCATAGTAATTTAGATTTGGTGTGTGACAAACAGTGTAAGATACACACAAAAAGTAAATATAATTTCCAGTACATGTAGTTTTCTTTTAAAAAAAAACACAATATAAAAACGGGCAGCACGGACAAGAAGATCAGACAAGGAGTATATAGAAATATTGAAAAAGTCTTGAGACCTAGGTTGCATGACTCGATCATGGTTTGAAACATGCCCATTTTAAGTTCATTTCTCTTTCGAAGTTTGGTTTAAATGGGTTAGGTTTGAGAATTATAGCAGGGATATGACTTTAACACAGTGTTGATGCATTCTGGAAAGTACTGTACAGTGATCTAGTTTTTCATGCGAAAGATATGTTTATCCCAAGATAGTGATGGAGTTTGGCCCAGACAGGAAATGCAGCACATCGACAAATCATGATACATAACTAGGAAACGTTTTATAAAAATATCGTCGGTGGTTCGAAATGCATGATCCAACAATTTACAAGTCAAGACATAAAGGAGGAATAAAGCTATGGTAAGTAACACGCTGTTCGATCATGTATTCTTGAGAGACATTTCAAGAAAATCTCTCCGACCGTTACAACGTTATGAATTGGCAGCTTGGGATAACGACAATATGGCGTCTTTCATTAGGCATCACATATATCTTCAGTCATTGGCATTTCCTCTACTTTAACTCGTTGTTCTTAATTTCTTATCTTGAACTATTTTTGGTTCGTTTTATAACATATCATAATTGTGCTGTGGAGGTTATTTAGGTTGTGGGGGGGGTGAGGGCTACTTTCTAAATAAGTCAAAGCTAAATGTTTCATTTGTTAGTATTTTACGCTTCTTGTCATCAAACATTGTTTGATTTCTTCCTTTACTTCTTCTATACCACAAACTACTTATTTGGCACCCTCTTGATAGATGGTGCTTGCGCGAACTATATTATAGTTACTCTCCTCAACGTACATGTATATGTCTACCAAAGGAGTTAATCATTTAATGCATAGGTAACACTGTCTGGATACGAAGGTTTACTTACTGGGTTTTTATTATATCGCTTCTTACATTTTATTGCTTTTTAATTTCATTTTGTATATGTCTTTATATTCATAATACAAGTCTTAAACTTTTAACTAAGAGTTATTAAATTTAGAAATATCATAATCGTTCTGGAACGTTTGCATGGATGGTAATTATGAATTGTTCAGATTTGTATCATAATCGTTCTGGAACGTTTGCATGGATGGTAATTATGAATTCTTCAGATTTGCATCTTAATTGTCCTGGAACATTTGCATGCATGGTAATTATGAATTGTTCAAATTTGCATCTTAATCGTCATGGAACTTTTGCATGCATGGTAATTATGACTTATTCAAATTTGTATTTTAATCGTCCTAGAACGTTAGCATGCATGATAATTATGAATTGTTCAAATT
>JARLTB010000360.1:3312500-3365000 GCA_030141615.1 Unio pictorum | reverse complement strand
GTAAAAAGTCAAGCAAAATAGAAGCACTCCAAGAACATTTTAATACCGTTATGAACTTATTCGCAAAAAATTGGAAAATACATTTCTTAGCTGAGTTCATCATTGGGTAAAGAAGCTTGTAAATGTTGCGACCCAGAATAATTCATCGGAGTCGCGTCGTCCGTAATGAGTGCTGTGATGCTGCGTAACCTGCATATTACGTCATTTAGTAAATGAGACCCATGAATATGCCACTGTGACTACTGTAAAATTTCTGTTGTATTTTCCAATAATTACGAATAGGCCCGAGTGTTCCGATTGCTTAAACTAAGCAGCTACGAGCCTACATATTGTGTGCATCTTCCATGTCAAATCTGTTCCTAAATGAGTAAATGAGTAAATGTATTAGTGATTCTAAACATACACTTGTTATTCAGTGCAGTAAAGCTTCGACGAATTGTACGGGTTCATTAAAATCTGAAGCAAAGCAGTCTTTAAAATGTTTATCCTCCAAACTAAATTACATGAAAACTTTATATTTCTTTCAGATCATTCTTGCCGAACAGTTCTTGGTGGATCTTTTGCAGAAATTATTCAAGTACATCCAACAGTATTCATTAATGAGATTCTTGGAAACATATAGAATAGCGGATATTCTTCAAGGTTTGTATTGTAGTTGGCAACTATTTGCATCAAATAATTGCCAAATGATAGGTAACAAGAAACAAATGCTATCAACATAACACAAATTTCAGATCTTATATTTGCGCATACTTAAGGTAAACTTGTTTTGATGTAGCTCCAGCTACAAGAAGTAAGAAACGTTTTTGATATTATGTTTCCGCGTTTGGCATGCATATAAAGGATAGCATATTTGTCTCTGAATGGATGGATGGATGGATGGATGGATGATGGTAGTATGCCATGATATCTAGGGACTGACAATATTCTATTTAAGCTTGTGAAATATTGAATGACGCAAATAACCGTAATTTGTAATTCCTGACTAAGTAAAATTTTCAGGAAATATTATGTTTTCTCCCTGATCCTATTCTGATAAATATTTAACTTATCAGATTAAACAGCTGTCGTTAATTCATGGATTTGATGATGAAGATTAAATGTTATTCTTCTCAATGAACTTTCAGGATGCGGTATTGCTTCCGGTATAGCTACAGGAATCTATGGCTGTAGCGTGATCTACTCTCTACTCATGACATACAAGTAGGTAAACTTCAATAAATTCATCTTATATTGTTATTGTATTATGTAGACGTACTTGACATACAAGTAGGTAAATTCCAATTTGTTATTGTTACATTGTAGTTACACTTTCAATTGACAGTTAAAAAAGCATAATCAAAGCGATCGAACGTGAGCTAGATTTATGTGGGTACTTCATTTTTCATTGTAGGCTGCATTAATAAATACTCTCTTTAAACTCTAAGTAGTATTATATAGGAGAGACATGAGTCACTGTTACTACACTTAGCTTTTACAGAGACAAGATGGTAAGAAATTATTCTCCATAACTTATGAGTGTTCAGTCAAATTACTTTTCTATCACACAAGCTGACTCTTTGACGGTAAAGATTTAAAACTCTGAATCTATTAGCGTAATCCAATCCCCATTCAATCGATTTCTCAACGAGGACCACACAATATACAAATGATCAACGCGTTGTCAGTTATTTGTCTGTATGATTATATCTTCTTTAGTTTCGTCGTCTGATCTTTATTACAATGCAAGTGTTACACCAATGTTACAAATTTCTTTCTTAATAGTACAATTTAGTAAATCCATTTGCTTGGTTATACGCTAATGGGTATCTGTTCTTATGTTTAGCCACCCCATCAATATTTAGCTTTCAAGTGGAATACCGCTATTATGTGCAGCAATACATTGCCAAGCCGCCCACTGTGCTATGTTGTGCTCTGGAAGGCGTGATTTGATTGGATGTACTTTGTAGTTATTACTGGTGATCTCTATGACGTATGCTCACGAGACACTATATAAACTATGACTAATATTTCTCAACGCTCAAAGCTTACTTGCCCATATGGGAACTGCCTTCCGCAATGTTAATGTCGAACTCTTCAAGACTTACGGTGCTAAGTCAGTTCCCATAAGAAATCCCATGTACACACCATGATATATAAAATTCAATAACTTCAAATGTTTGAGAGCTCATGATCAAACCTATATTTATCAGCATAGATAAAACTTGTATGTCTTTGTCGATGAAAGGTTATGAGTTGCCTTATTTTCTGGACCTGCATGTGTTTGAAACGCGTGCTTTCAATTCTTAAGCGTCAGGTGCTAATTTTAGTAATGAGTTCCAAACTAAAGACTGGTAAAGGACTGAAATTCAATCAATAGAACAATGTCTCTTTATTGTTTTCACTTAAAACTAGGATAACCTCTCAAAAGATTCTTTTTCCTAACACATAACTTACATTATTAACCAATCCTGGTCAGCCATATATACCCATATATACTCTATTTTATGTTAACGTATTTCCCTTCTTTTGTACAATACCTTTAATGCACATCTTCTATTATTAGTCTATTCTCATATCCGTCATGGTCTCGGTCCCACACCCTGATGAATGACTCCCATCTTCGTGTCTCTGTGTACAACTCAACCATTATAGCTTACGAGAAGAGGGAACGGAAAAATGCTGACTGGTATAATAAAAACTGTAAGGAGATAGAGCCCGTGACTGAGGCAAAGAGGAAAGCCCTCCTGGCATACAAGGCTGCGCCTAGCTCAAGAACATTGCAAACCCTCAGGACTGCAATGAACAACGCCAGAAGACCGCCCGCCACTAATGGCTTAACCTTTGCAGCAGTATACAGATAGCATCCGACACCGGGGATGCAAGAGGAATTTATGAGGGGCATCAAGACGGTAATAGCCCCCCACCCCTATCAAAGAATGTCCGCCTCAACTTCAATACAGGCGAAGACATCACAAACCAGGGGATACAACGGCAGCGATTGGTTTGGCACTATCTCGAGCTATATGCAACCCAAAACAACGTCATTGACACAGCCCTGGATTATATTCCAGACCTGTCTGTCATGGAGGAGCTAGACACGCAACCCACCCTGGAAAAGCTCGGAAAAGCCATATACTTTTTTGCTTGTGGGAAGGCATTCCACCTGAAGTCCTCAAGAGTGTGAAACTATCACTGTTTCATCCGATACACATACTCCTCTGCCTCTACTGGGAACAGGGATACATCCCACAGGACATGCGTGACGCGAACATCGTCACTTTGTACAAGAACAACGGAGACCGTTGCGACTGCATCAATTGCCAGGGCATCTTCCTCCTCAGCGTTGTCGGAAATGCTTTTGCCCGTGTTGCCTTAGCGCTCTTGCAGCACATGGCTTTCCGTGTCTACCCAAAGTCCCAGTGTGGATTTCGAGAAGTCAAGGTCACTAAATAAATTGCTCCTTTAACCTACTTATATGACAAAGTTGGTTTCGATTTCGCCCCCAATGAGTGTTCATTTTAACTATAAAAGGACATAGCCTGAATAGGGTCATTGTAAGGTAAGTACAATAGAGCTATATCTGTATCAACAGACTTAAAGCTCCTTTCTTGTGTATTTATGTCATAGTTTGAGTTCGGTTTTCACTGAGTGGAGTAAAGATTAGTTCTTGCTACATTACAAGCCTTTAAACTTTATGATCTGATTCATAAAGACAAAATCATAACGATTATTGTACAGATTCCGTATAAGCAGACAACAACATCAAAAACTTACAACTTTAGCACAACCTTTGACTGTATCAAAGCAATATGGCGAATTATATGTTTTTAAAGTCCTTCCTATTAATCAGCGGAGTCAAACAAGGCTGTGTGCTATCGCCGAAGCTCTTCGCCAAATTCTTCTCTTTGCTTCTCCAGTACGTCTTCAAGGACTGCAGCGATGGAGTGTACATCCATACAAGGGCTGAAGGAAAGCTGTTCACCATTACCCGTCTCCGTGCTAAAACTAAAGTCACAAAGGTACTCATCCGTGAATCGCTTTTCGCCGACGATGCAGCCTTGACATCACACACGGAAGATGGATTTCAGCAGCTGATATGCCGCCTATCCCACGCTTGCAAGGAATTTTGACTGATCATCAGCTTGAATAAAACGAACATCATGGCGCAAGATGCAGACTGCCCTCCCTCTGTCACCATCGATTGGTACAACTTGGAAGTTGTCTAGAACTTCACATACCTCGGGTCCAACATCTCCAGCTCACTCTCAGTTGAGTGTCTACCAAGCCTGCTTGCTCAGTTCACTCCTCTACAGCAGATAAATATGGACCACATATGCAAGACACGAGAGAAAGCTCAACAGCTTCCACCTGAGATGTCTGTGGCGCATTATGCAAATCAAGTTGGCAGGACAAAGAACCCAACACAAAGGTTCTAGAAAGCGCCAACATTAACAGCTTTTTTTCCATTCTCAGAAAGAGGGGCCTTCGCTGGCTCGGCCATATCAAGAGAATGGACCCAGGCCGCATTCCAAAGGACCAGCAAACAGAAGGTGCACGACCGACTGGACGTCAACGCCTGCGCTACAAAGATGCTATCGACCGTCCCACCTGGCGCCTAGCTGTCAGGCAGGGAGTTAGCAAAGCTGAGGATGACAGGATTAGAAAACACGCTAAAAAGAGATCCAGAAAGAATGAACAGCTAACTCTGGAGCTACGCCATTATCTCACGTACGGATACCAAAAGAAGATATATATATATAAGTTACGCCTTGAAAGTCCATATCATTTTTCTGTTTTATCGGTTAAAAGTCGCAAAACATCCTTTTAGCCATATACAAGGGAATGTGCTTATATGAATCATTATTAATGATACATATCGACTAAAACAATTTTGTACGATATATCAAGTAATATTTACAACGAAGTGTAGAGACAATCAGCAGAAATTCAAACTACATATCAAACCTGATGGTTATCAATTGCAATATTTTGAAAAATATTGTCCAAAATCAAAACAAAAATTCAAACATAGACACATGCATGACGCGAATGCATCACTTTATTTAAACGATTTAAAGTAGAAATGCCGCCAAAGTCAACTTAGGATATCGATTTATTTCCCATAATGTCAACTCTGTGCATTACGTCAAAAAGATTATCACATTCGTTGTTCAATAAATTGTTAAAACTTTGTTTCCACCCACCCACTCATAGTTTATAAATTAAAAGTTTCAATTATTTTTTAAGACAGAAATTCGAGGTTAATGAAAAGAAAAATCAAAACCAAAACAGGTCATGTCTAACCTTTTTATATGTAACTATTCCTCTGCAATTTAATTTTCACATTCGCTTTCAAAGTTGTTTTTCTTTTGCAGACGGCATATGATAAAGCTATACAAAGGAGAAAGAGATTTCCTTCCTGAAAGAACAGAGCATCTGCAGCCAGAAACACATCTAGTAAGTATTTTCCTCGTCAATTTTCTTTTTAAAAAAAAGAGTCAAGATATAGCCCAATGATTGTCGCAGACCTAGTGTTTCTCTTTGCCCTTATTATGGTGGATAATGGAAGCGGTTTTTTTTGGGGGGGGAAATGTGGTCTCTTGCTGCAACATCAGTAGAAACAGTTGGTGGCCATTCTATTAGGGCTGTATCCCCTTCTTGGTAGACTTCAGAAGGGATGGAGTCTGAGCAGATGATTTGCCACTGGATAGCAGACATCGCTTTCCGTGTCTCCAGCAAGGTTGGAGGGTCATTTACTGCTTCATTGATCGGTAATTGGTGGAACGACTGATGGCTTCATCGTTGATGGATGAAGGGCAATTTAAGACACTGTTTAAGTGTTCTGGCCATCGTTGAAGAATCCTCTTTTGTCAGTAATTAGTGTGGTCTCGTTTGCGCTGAGAAGGTGGGATGATCCAGCGGATGTAGGTCTATACACTTATTTCAGGGCATTGTAGAAGTTCTTCATGTCATGCTTGTCTGTGTAGCACTGGATCTCATCAGCTTTGTTGCTCAGCCATACTTCTCACATCTGACGGAGCTTCTGCTGTACAGTTCTGCATGTGTTGTAGTATGCATCTGTCTTAGCGGAGGACTTGGGGTTCTTGAGGTAGGTTTGAAGGAGGCAGTGTTTCTCATGCAGCAACTGTCTCGCATCTGACGGAGCGTCTGCAGTATACTTATTCTCGCGTACTGTGTCACTATTATCATTTGCATGTTCAGTTCAGAATTCAGTCCACCTCTCAGTGCGATCCAACGTTTCGCTATATTTAATACTAAGTTTTGCGCAAGAACCGTTTTTCGGCCATTTGTCGACGGAACAAAACCTTGTTTCTGAGTAATGTGTCCGATGGGTTTAGCTTTATGGCCAAATTAGTATGATCCAACTAAGATTTAATGAACATATATTCCTTTTTGCAAGGGTAATTATTTTTGTTTTGTTGTTGCTTTAACCGAGCTGTAAGTAAACGTTTAATAAGTTCAGTTCTACCGTTCATTCAACGGTGGTCGAATCTAACATATTTTCCTTTTAAAAGGGTAAATTTTGTGTGTGGCTTTACCCAGACAGTAAGTAAACTTTCAGAAACTTCAGTTCTTCCTTACACTCTTCCTCTATTCTTTCTAACCACAAAATATGGTTTCTCAGTTCAATCAGCAGTAGTCTAGTCTCTTTGGAGACTTGCACTCAGCTTGTTACTTTCATTCCCTACCGCCTACTTTCCAGTAATCGAGAGTAAGGATTAAAGTTAAGCTAATCAATGAAGCTACACGATGCAACCAAGATGGAAACATCAACCAATTTCGAATTATAAACATGTTGCTGATTACTGAAGAGAAAAATAATCATGTTTGCTAAAGTCGTCTTTCATCAGAATGCCAAAACACACTTCTGGTGGTAGTTGCCATACACTTTTCCTTTATCTTACAGATTCGAAGCACACAGTACATGGGGAACCAAATCATTGGAATGATATATGGTACAGAAACAAAACTAACACCCACAGCCACAACCCTCTTTAACAGTCTTAAGGGAAATACAATTTGTTCATATATTTTTTATTTCACGTCCTTCTTTTTACGATAAGAGGAAAACAAATAATTAACTGTTTTCAGCAAGACACTAATTTTGTTTCAACCTGTTCTACATATTTAGCTTCCTTCATCCAACACATTGTTTATGTCATTTTGTAATCACTTTTTGTTTCTTTCATCTGACACATTTGGTATATAAATATATTACGCATGCCTTTATGCAAGCGATATTTCTCATCTTTGTAATTTTGACAAGTATTTACGTCATTGTGGCTTGTGCTAGCGAATAATTCGATTGTTTTGCTTTAATTTAGATAACTAGTTCCATTTTGAATCAAATTTAGGACCAGTCTTAGGAAAATCAAGAGATGTTTGGATGAAAGTACCAAATCTTAAAATATAATAATATTAACCGATGTTACAGTGTTCGTTATCATTTTAATATATCGTGATTAATTGGATTAAAGAAAAGGACACATGCTTAGCAGATTAGTGCTGAGCATTGTTATTAAAGATCAGCTTACAAACTTGATGTTCATTCTTAAGCCATTAGGATCGATGCTAGTTCAAGGATTGTGTATTCAAGTTAGATGTCACGCAATTATTGTACGTTATTGTATGCATACCGTCTTACCATTTGTTTTTTCATGAAGTCAACAATTTTTGGAAACTCGATATGCCAAAACAAGGTTTCAACTGAAATATCAGAAATATATTAATACTATTTTGAATGCAATACCAGAATACGCATATTACGTTTATGTAGGTTTTGTGTTTTGTGTCCCGATATGACCCACAAAGTTCAAAGAACTTGAATTTTTGTATAATGTTCATACAATTAATAGCTCTTCGCTAAAATCAACGTCAAGAACGTTCTCCATCGTCGTTATTCCTGCTCTAGCCATTGTTTTTAATTTAAGTAGTTCCTTTACCATAATTTTTCATGTATGTTATTAACTGCATTATTAACTTTTCTTCTATTTCAGATCGAGATTAATACCATGATAAAGAAGGTTACAGTTTCCAAATATGGACATATGTCGTTTAAGTTACACATAGAACACATCCAGACAGATAAAAGAACTTAATTTGAATCAAATATTTATATAAATAGTTTACAAAATACCTTAAAAAAAATATTCTCCAATCAAAGTAAATAAGCTAAAAGGGACATACAGGAAAGTATAAAACGTTGCATAGTTAACAGCTTAAAGAGTCATATAGGAAAGTATAATGATTTGTATAGTTAACAGCTAAGACAGTCATACAGGAAAGTATAATACTTAGTTAACAGCTAAACGAGTCATACAGGAAAGTATAATACTTAGATAGTTAACAGTTAAATGAGTCATAGAGAAAAATATAATACTTTGCATAGCGTAGAGCTAAAAGAGTCATACAGAAAAGTATCACACTTTGCATAATGTACAGCTAAGAGAGTCACACAGGAAAGTATACTACTTTGCATGGTTCACAGCTAAAAGAGACATACATTAAAGTATAATACTTTGCATAGTTAACAGCTAAAAGAGTCATACAGGAAAGTATAATACTTTGCAAAGTTAACAGCTAAAAGAGTCATACAGGAAAGTATAATACTTTGCATAGTTAACAGCTAAAAGAGTCATACAGGAAAGTATAATACTTTGCATAGTTAACAGCTAAAAGAGTCATACAGGAAAGTATAATACTTTGCATAGTTAACAGCTAAAAGAGTCATACAGGAAAGTATAATACTTTGCATAATGTACAGGTAAGAGAGTCACACAGGAAATATAATACTTTGCATAGTTAACAGCTAAAAGTGTCATACAGGAAAGTATAATACTTTGCATAGTTAACAGCTAAAAGAGTCATACAGGAAAGTATAATACTTTGCATAGTTAACAGCTAAAAGAGTCATACAGGAAAGTATAATACTTTGCATAGTTAACAGCTAAAAGAGTCATACAGGAAAGTATAATACTTTGCATAATGTACAGGTAAGAGAGTCACACAGGAAATATAATACTTTGCATAGTTAACAGCTAAAAGAGTCATACAGGAAAGTATAATACTTTGCATAGTTAACAGCTAAAAGAGTCATACAGGAAAGTATGATACTTTGCATAGTTAACAGCTAAAGAGTCATACAGGAAAGTATAATACTTTGCATAATGTACAGCTAACAGAGTCACACAGGAAAGTATGATACTTTGCATAGTTAACAGCTAAAGAGTCATACAGGAAAGTATAATACTTGGATAGTGTACAGCTAAAAGAGTCATAATGGAAAGTATAATCCTTTGCAGTGTTAACAGCTAAATGAGTCATACAGGAACATATAGTACTTTGCATAGCGTAGATCTAAAATAGTCATACCGGAAAGTATAATAAATTGCATAGTGTACAGCTAAGAGAGTCACACAGGATAATACTTTGCATAGTGTACAGCTAAACGAGTCATACAGGAACGTATAATACTTTGCATAGTTAACAGTTAAATGAGGCATATATAAAAATATAATACTTTGCATAGCATAGAGCTAAAAGAGTCATACAGAAAAGTATCATACTTTGCATAATGTACAGCTATGAAAGTCACACAGGAAAGTATGATACTTTGCATAGTTAACAGCTAAGAGAGTCACACAGGAAAGTATAATACTTTGCATAGTTAACAGTTAAATGAGTCATATATTAAAATATAATAATTTGCATAGCATAGAGCTAAAAGAGTCATACAGAAAAGTATCATACTTTCCATAATGTACAGCTAAGAGAGTCACACAGGAAAGTATGATACTTTGCATAGTTAACAGCTAAATGAGTCATCCAGGAACATATAGTACTTTGCATAGTGTACAGTTAAAAGAGAGTCATACAGAAAAGTATAATACTTTGCATAGTTAACAGGTAATGAGGCATATAGGAAAATATAATATTTTGCATAGTGTACAGCTAAGAGAGTCACACAGAAAAGTATAATACTTTGCATAGTTAACAGCTAAAAGAGTCATACAGGAAAGTATAATGATTTGCATACTTCACAGCGATGTGAGTCACAGAAAAGTATAATACTCTGCATAGTTAACAGTTAAATGAGTCATATATACAAATATAATACTTTGCATAGCGTAGACCTAAAAGAGTCATACAGAAAAATATCATACTTTGCATAATGTACAGCTATGAGAGTCACACAGGAAAGTATAATACTTTGCATAGTTAACAGCTAAGAGAGTCACACAGGAAAGTATAATATTTTGCATAGTTAACAGTTAAATGAGTCATATATTAAAATATAATACTTTGCATAGTGTACAGTTAAAAGAGAGTCATACAGGAAAGTATAATACTTTGCATAGTGTACAGTTAAAAGAGAGTCACACAGGAAAGTATAATAATTTGCATAGTTAACAGTTAAATGAGTCATATATTAAAATATAATACTTTGCATAGTGTACAGTTAAAAGAGAGTCATACAGGAAAGTATAATACTTTGCATAGTGTACAGTTAAAAGAGAGTCATACAGGAAAGTATAATACTTTGCATAGTGTACAGTTAAAAGAGAGTCACACAGGAAAGTATAATGATTTGCATAGTTAACAGCTAAGAGAGTCATACAGGAAAGTATAATACTTTGCATAGTTAACACCTAAGAGAGTCACACAGGAAAGTATAATACTTTGCATAGTTAACAGTTAAATTAGTCATATATTAAAATATAATACTTTGCATAGTGTACAGTTAAAAGAGAGTCATACAGGAAAGTATAATACTTTGCATAGTTAACAGCTAAAATAGACAAACAAGAAAGTATAATACTTTGCATAGTTAACACCTAAGAGAGTCACACAGGAAAGTATAATACTTTGCATAGTTAACACCTAAGAGAGTCACACAGGAAAGTATAATACTTTGCATAGTTAACACCTAAGAGAGTCACACAGGAAAGTATAATACTTTGCATAGTTAACAGCTAAGAGAGTCACACAGGAAAGTATAATACTTTGCATAGTTAACAGTTAAATGAGTCATATATTAAAATATAATACTTTGCATAGCATAGAGCTAAAAGAGTCATACAGAAAAGTATCATACTTTCCATAATGTACAGCTATGAGAGTCATACAGGAAAGTATGATACTTTGCATAATTAACAGCTAAGAGAGTCACACAGGAAAGTATGATACTTTGCATAGTTAACAGCTAAAAGAGTCATAGAGGAAAGTATAATGATTTGCATACTTCACAGCGATGTGAGTCACAGAAAAGTATAATACTTTGCATAGTTAACAGTTAAATGAGTCATATATAAAAATATAATACTTTGCATAGCGTAGAGCTAAAAGAGTCATACAGAAAAATATCATACTTTGCATAATATACAGCTATGAGAGTCACACAGGAAAGTATAATACTTTGCATAGTTAACAGCTAAATGAGTCATGCAGGAAAGTATAATACTTTGCATAGTTAACAGCTAAGACAGTCATACAGGAAAGTATAATACTTGGATAGTGTACAGCTAAGAGAGTAACACAGGAAAGTATAATAATTAGATAGTTAACAGCTAAACGAGTTATATAGGAAAGTATACTACTTTGCATAGTTAACAGTTAAATGAGTCATATATAAAAATATAATACTTTGCATAGCGTAGAGCTAAAAGAGTCATGCAGGAAAGTATAATACTTTGCATAGTTAACAGCTAAAATTGTCATACAAGAAAATATAATACTTTGCATAGTTAACAGCTAAAAGAGTCATCCAAGAAAATATAATACTTTGTATCGTTAACATCTAAACGTGTCATACAGAAACGTATATTACTTTGGATAGTGTACAGGTAAAAGAGTCATACAGGAAAGTATATTATTTTGCATAGTTAACAGCTAAAAATTCATACAGGAAAATATAATACTTTGCATAGCGTACAGTTTAAAGAGTCATACAGGAAAGTATAATACTTTGCATAGCGTACAGCTGAAAGAGTCACACAGTAAAGTATAATGCTTTGCATAGTTACAAGCTAAAATTGTCATACAGGAAAATATAATACTTTGTATCGTTAACAGCTAAAAGTGTCATACAGAAACGTATATTACTTTGGATAGTGTACAGGTAAAAGAATCATACAGGAAAGTATAATACTTTGCATAGTTTGAAGCTAAAAGTGTCATACAGAAACGTATATTACTTTGCATAGTGTACTGCTAAAAGAGTCATACAGAAAAGTATAATATGTGTAATTCTGAATTTGTTAAAATCAACATGTTTAAGATTAATACGTTTTGATATGCTTATAGTATAGTATACGGAAGTTGACATTCCATGGGGTGGATAGTAATATCAAATCTTTCACATTCACAGAAGATAACAATCAATGTCAAACGAAAGACACGTCTGGATTCAAATAGAAATCGCGTTAACACTGACATATTAATGATGAGATAAAAGAAGAATCAAAATAGTCAATTAGACCAAAACGTATAGGCTTTTTAAAATTTCTAATTTTGAGACAAGATTTGAGCATATGAAGCGGGTGCATCCTCTTGAACTACTGAATTTATGGCTTGCACGAAATTTTCACTATCTGAATTTTTCTAATTTTAAGGTACCCAGTCAGTGTGTTTATCATCTTCCGCTTGCAAATCTTCATTGTGGGAAAATTCTTGTTACAACAGAGATTAAACCCGACTGACAAACAGAGGCCGCTTGCAATAGATAACAGGTGCATCTATATTGTATTCATTATTACATTTATTATTAGTAGTAGTAGTATTAGCATTAGTATTATTATCATCATCATTATCATTATTATTATTATTATTATTATTATTATCGTTATTGTTATTATTATTATTGATTGATTGATTGATTGATTAATTCAATACTCCTTTCATAAACTTTAGGATATTATGTTATAAGCATAAATTATCCTCTTCTAATAATTTTGACATCAAAGATATTCTAAAGACAAACAGCGGCTCTGCAGTCAGCTGCAGCCAACTATTTCTGAATGGAAATCCATATAATGAGGTTAAGTATTAAATAAATGGCATATCATATGCGCTTTGACAATGGAAACGCTAGTCAGCGCATCCCTGGAGAGTTGTGTGGGCCAGCGCCGAAACACTCTAGAAAAGGGGATGATGAAACCGATTATATATATATATATATATATATATATATATATATATATATATATATATATATATATATATATATATATATATATATATAAAAGGTCGGATGTCATTTAACGTATTTGGAAACGTTTTTCGTCGTTATTTCTCTTTTTCTGTTTTCTGCGTATACTGTTTTGGAACTTTAATTGGCGCTATAAACTCACGATTATCTCTGACTCTGTCTGTCTGTCTGTCTCTCTTTTAATCAGAATGAAAAGAGATAATAACAAGTTTTAAGACAGAAACAAGATCCTGCTATCTCCTATTCATTTCAGATCGCTATTTGTGAAACTAAAGACACTCAACTCCCAGTTTGTTAGTCATATCAACATGCTTAGTCTATCCCATGAAATACCCCTGGCTAGTCATATACGAGTCAACACGACTTATGACATGATCTTGAATCATTTGTATTGTCAACAATTTAGATACAATTTGTAAATACTATAAATATTGATACACTTATTAATAAGATGAAACTTGATACCCATCTTCATCCTATTACTGCATTTGAAGAACCAAATAAAATAATTATGGTAAAGTGAGTAGGTCAACGTAACCAATACGTGTTGAAAATAATGTGTGTGCCCACTAAATTTGCATAGTCAATTCCTTTGACAGATCTTAAGATTAAAGCCATTTTAAAATCTTTCATAAATCTTTGAACTGTATGGTGTTCCCACATCTGTTTAATCTAATCATGGACCAAACTTTGTGTCTGGAATAATGCAACATGTTATGAAGGAATTAGCTATCTAACAATTGAAATAGTCTGGCTATCCACAAATGAATTAAGGGCTCTAGAAATATTGCATTCGACTTTAAAAACATATAATTCGCCATATTGCTTTGATACAGTCAAAGGTTGTGCTAAAGTTGTAAGTTTTTGATGTTGTTGTCTGCTTATACGGAATCTGTACAATAATCGTTATGATTTTGTCTTTATGAATCAGATCATAAAGTTTAAAGGCTTGTAATGTAGCAAGAACTAATCTTTACTCCACTCAGTGAAAACCGAACTCAAACTATGACATAAATACACAAGAAAGGAGCTTTAAGTCTGTTGATACAGATATAGCTCTATTGTACTTACCTTACAATGACCCTATTCAGGCTATGTCCTTTTATAGTTAAAATGAACACTCATTGGGGGCGAAATCGAAACCAACTTTGTCATATAAGTAGGTTAAAGGAGCAATTTATTTAGTGACCTTGACTTCCGGAAAGATGGCAGCTATCACTTAACCGGCTTGAAGCAGCTCTTAGTTTTTGTACTGTGCTTGTGTTCTATCTTTGTCTACATTATTATGTTTCATCATGCATTGGCTGTTCAGTTCGTATGTGTTTTTTCACCTCCTTGTTTTGGAAAAAAGAACAATTATATATTTTCTCAGCTGTCTTGATCCAATGTGTGACGTCCTTTGTACTTGAATAACCGTTGTGTCAACTATCCCAGAGATACCACTGCATATTGCATTATTCAACGCCCAATCACTAAAACCACCGGAAAAGCGCACATAAATAGTTAATTTTATCAACGATAAGAATATCCTTTGCAAAATGATACTAATGGTCACTTGTAAATTATAAGTAAAAGCCCATTTTAGGCCATTGTATGACCATATGTTTATCATGTGTCTTTGATGTTACTGTTATCATGTAATCTTGCAAGGTTGGGGATCTGCTAAGGGTTTCTAAAAATCGCATCAATCACCTTTTCCCTTAAAGAATTGAAGCGGTGTTTGCATCTGCAATTTATACTCGGGAATGTTTGCAACTGCCTCTCTAACCTCTACATTAAGTACACGGATGCCTATTGCGAGCACGCCAACGACTGTATGGGGTATCTTTTCATACTCATCTATGACATCAATGGTAGGCATTTTATATAATTTTAATGATTGTTAAATGGGCGCTTCCAATCCCGCATGATATTTAATTCCGTGATTGAATGTTCCTTTCAAGGCAATGGTGGAAAAGTATATGAATCTTTAGTGATCCACGTAAACAGGGCACAATATTCATTCACGTCAAATGAAAGTTTGCAAGACTTATATGTCACCACCAAAAAATATCATTAGCATGTTACAGTTGTCATGGATTCCTTTAGACACATTTGTGTATGTTTCAGAGAAATGCATCACATCCCTGTTTTTGTGACGTCGTCATGAATTATTTGCGCAGATTGATCTGGTGCTCATGCATCACGTCGTTTTACACTAAAAGATTGTAATACTTTTTCATCAAATTCGTCAATGGTAGGTGCTTCATAGATAATTGAAAAATGCGACGGCCGATTGTATTCTCATGGATGACCCTTTATCACTCAACACTTTTTTAAACATCTTCTAAAACATCCCAATATTGTTGATCATCAGCCAGCGACGCAACCACGTACAATAGATCCCACTTCAAACCACTGTGCAATCACATTCAACAATAGTTGTGTCCTAGTTTAGCGGGCCCAATGCTTAGCGCACGAACTGACTTTGGAAATATATCGTCATACCTGGACGGTGTAGGCGTTACCTGCATGGAAAAGTCAATGATGGTAAAAACATCGGTGAACCTTCTTTTCGTAGATACATTCAATAAAACAGAATATAATGCAATTATGACTTCATATTGTTTTATGCCCTACAAAATATGCAATGCAAATAACACTCGAGTGCAAAACACTATTGGACGAGCAATGATTACTGAAATTTATGTTCGATGTGGGACAAATAATAACATGACTTCATTACGAAAGGTATCAGGAGCACCATGGTACAATGATTTCGGTGAGAAACACGTCCATGGTTACAAGTGCTGTCGGTCTGGTACACGTAAAAAAGATACAACGTGATTCAAACAAACAATCAAAGCATAGTGAATCACATGTAAACTGTGTTGATTCTGTGTGTTACTAGCATGATCTTGCATAGCAAGGATCAAAATATATCCGTGTGCCAAAGTTGATGTCTTTCATGTGTTAAATGTTGTTGTAGAAACAGGAGCTGGAGAATGAATCGTAGGATAGATCATCAAAAATATATAAAAGACAAGATTGCATCAGGCGTCTCTGTCTCGTTTAAACAAAGGTCAACGCATTAGAAGGAAATTATGTTAATGCAAACATGGATATAAAATAACCGGAGATTATCAAAAATATATTACAGTCCGCTTGGATATTACAGAAGTAAATCCACTATGGGAAGGTTATCAAGCGTGGTAAAGGCAACTCATGGAATCGCTCGAGCATGTTTGACCAAACAAATGCTGTAGTAAATCTACCTACCAGTGCCAAGTTAGACTTCTGGTTGTTGGTTTGATGCACAAATACCAAATAAAGTTTATTAGGCAGGCATAGTTTTTCTTCCACGTAACTGTTCGTGTGATCCACAGGGTCGATTGCACATTTTCAAGCATGCGTTAATCACTACTGTCGATATTGCGGTAATATATTATGCAAGCGTCGCAGATGCACTCAAGTGTATCTTTGCTAGTTCACCATTAACAATGCTGCGATTGCTGGAAGTGAATCCAGGGAAATAATTTATCGTACTTTGTTGCTGAGCCGTTTCTTTACTTTACTATACAAAATTGCTTTTTCGGATAATCGCTGCTATCAAATTTTGTTTTCTAAATTTTAGTCATGTCCGTATACATGTCATTGGTGGTAATATGCATCTTCAGTGCGTAAGTTTCGGTGTAAAGTATCATGACACAATCATGGCGAAACGATTTGTAATTAAACTCGAACATATGCAGTTTTGACAAATCCAGCAAGCAAAATCCATGGTAGATACGTTTTGTCAGCTTGAGTTGTGATTTGTTTTACTGAGATTAGTAACAAACCCACCATTAAAGATCTTTCGAGATTCAAAGACTGGGGCAGCGGTTAGCTTGAGAAGCTTATCTTGTTCACTATCGCAGACAATGTTGATTTGAATCCGTTTAGGAAGATTCTCCATGTTTCTGCCACATAGGGGACTCTTCATGAGTTTAAAGAAACCTTTTATGTGTGGTTACTTCCTAGATCAGTATTCATTTAGATATGAAAGCTATCAAAGCGTGCTGTCGAACTCCAAGCACTAGATATATCACTGCTATAGCCATCCCATATCGCAATTAAAACTAGATTTCTCACTTGTAATATATAATTATGTTTCTTCCGAAGACTTGAAGTAAATTTTGATGGAGTCAGTAAATGTATGGCCATATTAATTTATGTTTTTGCACTAATACGGAGATACGTATGGCTCTAACAAGTACATGCTAGTGACACGAATTTGTTCAGACACAACACAGAGCAAGAACATATCAATGCAAAGATACATATCGTGTTAGCCACCCATGGTTATGTATTCAAATGCAGACCAAACTTTGTTTGTATGCTCGTAGTCGTTGGCGGACCACCTTCACGTGCCAAAATTAAACTGACATGTGCTCTTGGTGTTTTCGATGCTGTTCTTTTTCACTGTCACTAGCAGGACATGATGCTGAACCTGCATTCGTGTATTTTTCCAGCGTTACCAGAATCTTTTCAATGCCTTTATCAATTTAATCATTGATGAAGCTAGTGTCGCTACGGTACAAGAATGTATGAGCTCAAATGTGAATCCATGGTGTAGTGCATTTAAAACCATAGCCGTGACGACGTAGCGCCACAGTCAAATGCTCATTATGGATAATATCTGATTTAACCCCGGAGTGACCTGGTCATTATTAAACCGTTGAGAATATAGGAATCATAATTGTTGACATGTCTCAAATGTCCTCATCTTGGTTGTCTGTGTTCATATTGAAGGAATATAATTACCTCTGCACATTCATGACTTGGAATTAATTCATAGCACCATATTCGTTGGACTTGTGATTGACTTTTTACGATTTTGTTGGATTTCATTCACAAGACTAAGTTCCCCTCAAATGTATATTTAATAACTTAGAGAACTGCATATTTTGCGACGTTCACAAACACTTCTTTGCTTTCCTTTTTTTTAATGAGAATTAGACCGTAGAGATGTAATTTTTATTTTCGTTTAGTTTTAAGTTACCACGTCAGATAAGGAAATTATATTTATATGTCATTTTTTCTTCTGTTATATATCTAGAAAAGCCCACGATTTCTTCAAGTTCTTCATGCTGTTTGTCAATCTGAGTATTGGCGTTCTTGTCTTACTGAGACGTTTAGTCAGCAGCATAATCCTAGGAATTTTCCTCATACAAAGGATGGACAGATCCATGTTTCCAAAAGGATTTGAAAGTGACGATAAATGTAAGTCAAATTGTGTATGATTTATGTACGTATGAATGGATGGATGGACGGATGGATGGGTGGATGCATGGATTGATGTTTGGATGGATGCATGTATGCATGGATGAAATAGAAAAAATAAAACGGTACTAAAATTGTTAGTGCATTGTGTATTTTCTATCCGTAATTTTAAAGTATTTAATTTTTAAGCAGCAATTTGTTGTGGTTTTTTTTCATGCAACCTTAAACGACTTTTCATTTATTCATATAATGTTTCTTCTTATATATTTAAGGTTATATGAATTATATCGGCATGTTGATGGTCGACTTCACGCACAATAACCCCATAATGAGAGTGTTCTGTTCGATTGTTCTGAAGACTATTGCAGAAAAGCACGATCGAACTATCCGAAACTTCAATTACGTCTCATTTGGAGTGCAATCTTCTCAGGGACAATTTCAGGGTATGCATTAATTACGATAATTTAATATATTTTGTTGTATTCAGTAGGAGCCCCATATATAAAGCAATGGGAAACATTAATCACAAGACGATGTCAATTTCGAAAATGTCTTGGTACGTTTCTTCCTCCCATCATGCTATCGCTACTCCTATCCAGTGGATCTTACTTATTTAATGACTTCAATGCTCTCCCTCACCATAATTATTGCCAGACGTTTTTTTATTTGTCGTTGTCACCTGTAAGATCTTGAAGTGTGTATGTCCTCCTATTTCCCACAGAAATACTGCAAATATATTATAGAAGTTAATTTGTTAATATTATGAACCTATGTATACCTTTCGGAATATAATATAAACGTGTTTTCGCTTTTAAATGTTCATTGAATTGTTTCGTTATTTCTTTTATTTTCCTTTTTCCCCTACTCATTAATACACTGCACCTTTTTTGAATATTCACACTCTTTCAAATATTACAGTAACATCATGTCCTTCACTTCAAATGTACTTCTAAAAGGGATATAATGCTAATTTTTTTGCACATTATTGATGTCTTAGTAGGCACGAGAGCTATTTATTCGCAAATTGGTTGGAAGTTGACCTGATGTATAAACCCTTCCCTTTACTGACAGGATTCATCATAGATAAAGGTCCTGTGTTCAATCAAACGTATGGACACTTCACCTAAACTGTGTCTCAAATGAAATCTGATTGATGCATATTCCTCTTGATCGTCCATTCCATTCTGGTTTCTACTTGTATATACTAAATGACCGAACCAGTTAAACATCTGACTAATATTTTGTTAAATAGTTCTATCGAAGAATAAAATAAGAATTGTTTACATAAACCTAGTCTTCTATTCTAATGATATATAATGTTCAAATGGGTTGATTAGCAATTATGTTTTGTGAAATCCAGGTCACTCAAGGTCAAGAAGAAAATGGCTGGTTGCATACACCTTAATGAATAATCCCTCCATCATCGGGATGAGGAAGAACGCTCTGCCAGGCATATTTCTAATGGAGGCAGCAAACGCTCGTGCAGACGTCATTGACAGAGTTCAGCGAAGTATCGCCTCAACACTGTTTATATACATTGGAATGATTGTTGTTTTGATGATACTTGCGTTCCTTTATTTTGGCATCAAAGCAATTGTACACTAGTAATGTCACTTTGATGGACTCCATCAGCAATGTTATATGAACTGCATGCGCTGTTACCAATGCAAATTTGATGAATATTGGAACCATTCCTTCTGATTTCCGGATGAATACTCCTGGGTTATCCATGCAAAAGTTCAATCCTTCTACGATACATTTTTTGTATAAATTAGAAAGGGGTATGCTAACTTCAAATTATGTAAAAAGAGTTAATTCGTTAATAACGACTAATTCGAACTTTTGTAAATATCAAAGTCAGCTTAATAATGACATGAAGGAAATCAAAACGGAAGTGGTAACTTTGTTTCATATTTTCATATATAGGTTCCATCTAATGTATTCATTCGACATTCGACATGGCTGAAAGGCATCTGCTATGCACTTGTAAATCACTGAGGATGGCAATCCATCAAATCATGATGCCATTATAGTGTGTGTATTTAAATGCATTGTATTATTCATTACTATTCCAGCATAACCGTATTAGCCAGAACATTACATGGTATGTATATTCAGATAATTAACTAGTTCACGTTATTTATAGTGTAAAAATATTTTATGTAAATAAAAAAAAGAACGCACTTATATTGTCCAATAAGATTATTGAATACAACGATGTGTTTCTTGCCTACAGAAGTCTAATATGTATCAGTGTGGATACCGTCTGTTTTAAAATGATGATTATCTCATTCATACATAACAGGCATCAGGCATAGTTTTGGTCGCAGAAGTGGCTAACATAGTGCGTTAAGAATCGCGGTTGACCGACTGTCAAAACTAATACTGTGTGACACCTTCATTTTGAAAACGTATTGCTGTATTCAGTTCCAAGAAATTGTAAATATTGCGTGATATATATATATATATATATATATATATATATATATATATATATATATATATATATATATATATATATATATATATATATATATATATATATATATATATATATATATATATATATTGCTTCATGTAAACGTTTTGCTCAAATGTGATGAATATGCACGTTTGGGATTCACATTTTAAATGGCGTTTCATTCTGATTTTTAATATCCGTTTGTGTGCTTAGCTTACGAAACATGAACACTGTTTATTACATAGTTCCTTTTCATTGCGTTTCCAGTTGTATCATACTTACATGTTCAAGAATGGTAAGAGTGCATACACTTTTCCGTTGAAATGCCCTAAATTTTTCATTAAAATACTTCAATGGTCAATAGTAATATTAATGTTTTGGAGGGTTCTGGTTTCTGAAAATAAAAACGGATTTGAAAGATAAGTTTTTTGACTTGTTTGTGCCTGACTGAGTTTTATACTGGTAATTCAGAATTCATCTGCATGGACTAAACCAAATATTTATCAAGCTGTCATTTCCTTATTCTATTTATTTTAGATTCTGCGGATTTTGCAATGTCCATAAACCATCCTTTAATATATGCGTTGGGGTACCGAGTTACAATAGCAAGAATGAGAAGCAAACGTTATTGCGTAATATTAGGAAGATCGTTTATGTTGATGTTTTATTGTGTAAGTTTGTGCGGGACAAACAAAAATTCATATGTGTGTGTAAAATAAGGAAGGAAATATAAAGATGAGAAAATGTTTAGCTTATTCTGTTGGAGACAAAAGAAAAATAGTTTTCAAAACTTTAGATTTTATTACAAAATTTCTTATTTTGCAAATATTACATATATTGCACTGTGTAGTATAAATATTTCAAGAACCTCATTATTCAAAAAGCGCTGTTGATGATAGTAATTGGTAAGAATCTTAGTGGATATACATCACTATATAATTAAATCTATACATGATTAAGACTAGAAAAATGGACACTTTTTACTGAGTCTCTGATTTGGCAGTACCTGGGATCCAGGTAGAATAAGGATTTACGTTTGCTTAGTTTAAAAATGATATTAGTACCGAATGTTTGCGAGGAATGTGTAACAGAGATTGTAACGCTTGACGTTTTCTTAGTTCATATGAGAAGGTAAAATATGGCCCTTGCATGAAAGGCTGTTTAGACTACATTACATATTCTAGGGCTTGATCATTGATTATTGTAAAAACATCTTTGCCTTTATTGTAAAGAAAGAAGCATTTGTATAAATATAATGAACGTAATGGCATTAATGACAAACCATAAGATGGGGTTAGGTGGGAATATTACAATATAAATGACATAATTACTCAAAATATGTCATATCAAAGTAAATTTCAAATGAAACCAAGAGGTTTTTCTTTTCAAAATCTCTAACTGAGGATGGGTCTTGCTTCAAACTATTTACATTGGAATTTAACTGAGGATGGGTCTCGCTTCAAAATATTTACACTGGAAAACTAACTGAGGATAGATCTTGCTTCAAAATATTTACATTATAAACTTGGTTTAATCACTTTAAATTACAATTAGCTCTGAATGTACCACTTATCATTATATTTTAAGAAATATGGTTCCATAATACTAACTTTTAATGTACGTACAACCTCTCTCATAACTCGGATGTTCTTTCTTATCATCTTTTTAATGAGAATGCATATAACAGATAAGTATCATATAAAAATTTGAATGATAATAGAGAATTTTTTTTAATAAAGCTTGATATATATATATATATATATATATATATATATATATATATATATATATATATATATATATATATATATATATATTATGAAAATGGTATGGCTTTATGCCAACACAAAATCCTTTATTTACCCACTGAATTGCAGTATTAGTCTACTATGTATACAAAACATATGCGTAATATTTAGTATTAACGCTATATATATATATATATATATATATATATATATATATATATATATATTAGTTTATGGATTGTGTCTTCTTATATTTTATTGTAAATTACCAAATAAATAATCTTTGCTCTTAAATCTTGATCCCTAAACTGCAAACCTCTCAGATTTCATCATCATATGTAGTGAAAGAACATCCGAGTTATGAGAGAGATGTTGAGTGAAATAGATCTTTATGGACCGATGCAAAGGCAAAAAAGATACCCAAACGGAATATTAATATATATTAGTAGTGTATCATTATTACATTAATAGCATCATTTGATACGAATTGATTCAAATAAACAAAGATATTACTTACAGCACAACACTTAGTGTTGCAAAATGTACGAAGGATGGCAGTAGTAGAGTGGGATACCCTGGGGACAATGGAACTTCTATGTTAAATTTGGGTGTTCCTACCCTGGGGTCAAAGGACAATTTAACATGCTTTAGATTATATAGTGGACAATGAAAACTTAACAAGGTGGAATATCTACGGCACTAGGTAGGAATTGTTTGCTTGCTTGTTTTGTTTGTTTGATTAGGAGTTTTAACGTAGGTTAAAACAATTTTTCAGTCATATATCGCTACGATGTCTGCATTGAGGCAGTTTATAGTAATGTCTAGCACTGGGACATCATGACATAGACATGTAGCATGATGTTCCACCCAGTCATATTATCCTGACCCCAGGCCGACCAGTTCTAACACTAACCTCTTAATGCTGAGTGCCAAGCGAGGCATTTGCTAGTACCATGTTTGGAAGTCTTTGGTATGACTCGGCCGGGGATCGAACCCACGACCTCCCACTCCCGCGGCGGACGCTCTAAGCACTAGGCCATCGGAGCGGTATAGATATGAACTGAACATGGATTCGACTGCTTAGGGACAAGGGAGATTTAACATAGCGACAAGGGGTTGGGACTTTATAGCGACAAGTGAAATTAAACATATCGACAAGTGAATGAGACTGTCAAGGAACAGGGTAATTTAACATGGTGGTACTATCTGAGAAACTAGATACGAATTGAACATTGATGGAACTGTATAGGGACAATTGAAATTGGAAATCGTGACGTCAAGGTACTGGACACTGGGGAAACAATGGCAAAAATGTTGCCAGTGGCTGATCACAATCGATGGGAGTAGTTAGAAATAGTGATGCCAGCGGCTGATTTTCAATATGCGCCATTTTAGGGATGCACACAATAGAGATATAGACATACATAGACTTATCTACATAAATCTATGACACAAACATACCATATGGACAAGGAAAAATTTAACATAGGTGATCTACTATACGGACAAGGGAAACAACGTGGGTGGGACTCATTCGGAACAATGTCAACTGAACATGGGACTGTCTAGGGACAGGTCAACCTTGAACATGGATGGGCCTGTCCAGCAAAAATGGGTGAATTGTTTAGGGACAATGGTGGTTGAGGGCCAAATAAAACAGAAACAGCGATAGACATATACAAATACAATCCCCTAAATTTATATTTAAAGCATATTACCTAGGCCTTAAATTATAGAGGCGGTGTTCATAAATTTGCAGTATTTTAATATTGCCATAAATAATCATAATCAAGTAAAAGAACAACGCCAAAAGGGATGTGACTAAAAGTAATGCTAAATTGGTTTAGACTAAAATGGATCAACCTAGTATATATTTATGCCCTCAATTTGTGTGACGATCCTTTTTTTCAAAAAAAGCCTAATATCTATTTAAAGCTACAACCTGGAAATTGATATGGAGAAACCCAAGTCTATATGTAATTCTAGCTTCAATAACATCACTGTACTGGACACTACGAGAAAAATGAACAATAGTGTTGCAAGGGGCTGACCTGAATACGATCTACTGTAGACTAAGGTAGATAGATATGTGACATGAATTGTATAGGGACAAAGGGAGATTTATAGTGACAAAAACCAATAGACACATACACCAGCACAATACAGATGGCATGTGTTAACTCATAATGTAAACGAACATGAAATTTCACAAAATAGACTATCCCCTACAACATCACATTAACTATACTATTTAACACATTATCCCAAAATTCCATGTGTTCGCTCAGAATGTAAACAAAGAATATAAAATCTTACAAAAACGACTATCCCTTATACCATACAAATATTATCCATCACATCACCATGCAATCTATGTAGGCCGGTAGATAGGTTAAATGACTTTGACAGGGACAAAGGACATGCAAAGACCAGTACAACCACACACACGCACACACACACACAAAATGTAATGTTTTCGCCCAGAATGTAAACGAAGAAGATGACATTTCACAAAATAGACTATCTCTTACACCATATAAAAAACTATCCATGACATTCACTATACCATGTAACAGTCTTTAACATACAATCCCACAATTCTTGTGTAACAGATAAAGAATGTAAACAAACTATCCCTTACATCACATAATTATTATCCATCACACCATTAGTATGTCCAGCAAATCATAATCACTAACTAAAATGAGACGTGTTCGCTCAGAGAGGAAACGAAGTAGATGAAATCTCCGAAAAGAATATCTCTTACACCACAAAAATATTATCCAACACAGCACTAATTTATGCAACATATTATACTCATTCTCCAAAATGTCATTTATTCGCTCAAAATGTAAGAAAAGGAAATGACATTTCACAAAAAAAGACTATCCCTTACACCTCACAAAATGATATCCATCAAATTAACTATACCATCTAACACCCTCTGAACACGCTATTACAAAAATCTTGTTTATCAGCTCAAAATGTGATCGAAGATTAAAACCACAAAAAGACTATCCCTTAAACCACAAAAATACTATCCATCACAATACTATTCTATCCATCACACCACTATTCTTTCCATCATATCATACAGACTATTCAAAATGCCATATGTGGTTTAGAATGTAAGATAAAGAGATGGAATGTCAGCAAATAGTCTATCATTTACACCATCAAAACACCATCTATCACACCACTATATCATCCAACATCCCTATTCTATTCATTATCCCATACACTATCACAAAGGTCATTTTCAGCTTAGAGTTTAAGAAAAGAAGATGAAATCCCACAAAAGTCCTCTCACATACCTTATATACCGTCCATTATATTCCATTATTCACTCTATCCAACGCGATTTGTTAGCTTAGAATGTAAGAGAAGGAGAAGAAAAAGACAAACAAAGACCGATACTCACACAACCACATACACATTACGAACGTGCTGTGTTAGCTTAGAATGTAACCTTTGAAGATAAAATTTCACCCAATAGACTATCCCCTACACCACCAACAAACTATACATCACACCACTATATCATCCCACATCCCAATTCTATTCAACATCTCATACCCACACTATCACAAGAGGCCATTTGTAGCTTAGAGTTTAAGAGAAGATGAAATTTCACAAACAAGACTATCCCTTACACCTCAACATTTCTCCGTTAAATCAACTATAACATCCCTTATAGCAAACTCACTATCCAAAACTCCCTCTTTAAAGTTAAAATGTAAGAGGAGATAACCTCTCACAAACTATACTATCCCTTAGATTATAAAGAATAACACACCGCTCTAGTGGCCTAGTGGTTCGAGCGTCCTCTGCAGAAGCGGGAGGTCGTGGGTTCGATCCCCGTGTTAGTCATACCAAAGACTTACAAAAATGATACTAACAGCTGGCGCACTCGGCACGCAGCGTTAAGAGGTTAGTGTTAGGACTGGTCAGCCTGGTACCAGGATAATGTTGCTATGTGGGGCATCAAGCTCCATGTCTGCTGCATGATGCCTCAGGGCTAAACATCACTATAAACTGCCTCACTGCAGACATCGTATCGATATGACTGAAGCATTGTTAAAGCTACGTTAAAAATCTTAATAACACGCACAGACACACACACAAACATAAATAACTAATATTTATCACTCCATCTATATCATCAATCACTCACGCCCACAAGCCGAAGCGTTAGCTCAGATATATGCCACTGTTTCTGAAGACGACATGACTGAGCCTGCATCAGTGCCCTCCACGTTTTGTCATAAAAACATGTGAGACCCAATTCAGCCCCAGTATTGTCACATTTGATAGACGCAAAACACACCTTCAAAAACTTTAAAACGTAGGATTACACATGCACTGTGAAATGTATAGAGTTCAAGCAATGTGTAAAACTTAAGGTTTGTAATCAAGATGAAACGAGGAGAAAGCAGAAACCAAGCGACAAGAACGATCCGTGTCACACAATACCTTCCAAATGTATTAGTAGATGTTTGTGCTAGCGATCTTGAAGATGATATGACTACCTCATATTCAACACCATCTGCATCCAATACAGAGAGAGAGAGAGAGAGAGAGAGAGAGAGAGAGAGAGAGAGAGAGAGAGAGAGAGAGAGAGAGAAAATGAGGGAGAGAAAACGGTAGTAACTCTGGTACGATTTTGTGAGATTTCAACCCCTTCTCTTACATTCTAGGCGAACACATGGCAATTTGGATATGGAATATATTTGGATAGGATATTAGTATGATGGACAATTTTATTTTTCTGTGGTGTAACGGATATTCTTTTTCCGTGCAATGTCATCTTCGTCGTTTAGATTCTGAGCGAACACATCCCGTTTGGTGTGTGTGTGTGTGTGTGTGTGTGTGTGTGTGTGTGTGTGAGTGTGTGTGAGTGTGTGTGTGTTGGTACTTGTTTGTCCCTATAAAACTCCTTTTGTCAATATCAAATTAATTTCACCTACATACCTACCTACCCACCTACCTATAGTAACGCGTATTCGGGTCAGCCATTTACAACATTGTTGCCATTAGTCCCCTAGTGTCCAGTATAGTGATGCTAGAAATGTTGAGGCTATAAATATAGACATTGGTTTGATTATAGAAATTTCCACAGTTTGTGCCTATTAATATATAGTAGATTTGTACAATAGGATCGTCACACAAGATGAGGATATATATATATATATATATATATATATATATATATATATATATATATATATATATATATATATATATATATATATATATATATATATATATATAAATATATATATATATATATATATATATATATATATATATATATATATATATATATATATATATATATATATATATATATATATATATATATATATATATACTAGGTTTATATATTTCAGTCTAAACCGATATAATATATTGGGGTATATGTTTAGTCTCCATTAGTTTCTAGGACAATTTTCGTAATTTTATCGTTATATTGAATCACATTTAACTTGGTTTGGCCTATTACTTGATTGTAGCTATGTATAGCACCATTACAATTATGCAAATTTATAAACACCGCCAACATAACTTCAGGTCTAGAAAATACTTTATATACAAATCTTGGGTTTGTATATGTATATATTTCTGTTTTGTTTTGCCCTCTACCACCCTTGTCCCTAGATTGACCCATGTTCAATTATCATTGTCCTTCGAAAGCCACACTAAAGTTAGATTTTTATTTGTCCATATTGTGGTCCGTCCATGTTAAATTTTCCCTTGTCAGTATATGGTCCCATCCATGGTGAAATTCCCTTGTCTATATACTAGCTCACTCATGTTAAATTTCCCTTGCCCATATAGTACGTGAGATAGATTCATGTCTATAAAACTTTGAATGCCTATGTCACTAACCATGTCTCTATGTCTATGTCTCTATTAGCGTATATTCAGGTCAGCCCCTGTTCCTTACTACTTTGTTCGATTGAGGTCAGCCACTTGCAATATTGTTGTCATTGTTTACCCAGTGTCCATTTCCGTAACTTCCCCATATCCAATTCATCCTGAACCTATACAGTCACATCCATGTTCAATTCCCATCTAGTGCCTCAGATAGTCACACAATGTTAAATTACCATTGCGCCTAGACATTCTCATTCCCTTGTCTCTATGTCAAATTCCCTTTGTCGTTATACAGGTCCAATCCTGTGTCGCTGTGTTAAATTCCCCTTGTTTATTTGTAGTGATCGCATAAGACATATCGTGGTTGAAAGGTAAAACAAAATTCATTCTTGAAATAAGTGAAACAAACAGCATGGTTTGTTTAAAGAGTGTTAGTTTACTTAACGACCTTGTATGCACTTGAGGATTTAGGTTTTAAAATGTAGATCAACAAGATGCTGCACAAATGTACATACTATGTTAGGCTCACTTTTTAGTAGAACGTGTTTGTTACGTGCTTAGGCTCGAATAAGCAGCAACATAGAAAGAAGTGAAAATAACAAGCTTGTAAAATTTAACAAACAATTTATTGAGTACAAATATTTTCATTAAAAAAATATTTAAACTTACGGTTTTAGAGAATCAAGTCCAAAAAATAATCCTAAAAGAATGCACAATATAATCCACTAGTGGAATTGCAAGATTCCTGATAATAAAATGTCCTAATAGTTCCCAGTTCGAATCTTGACGATGTAATCCAATATGGACGACTATGTCACGTGATAAAGTCAGTTTTAGTTTTATAATAATTCTAATGAGCACGAGTAATTTCTAGATAAATAACACAATAAATTCCTCTTGATCCCAAACGAATTGAAATGATTTACACTCAAACAATAAAACACATCTTTGTATTCCAAAGCCCAGGCTAACTACTGAACTGTTCACTCCCAAACATTAATTTAAATACCTGTTTTTACGTAAACAGGAAGTAGTTCACGACCTTCCAGGATCTCTCAGAACAATCTCACGTTCAAGAAATCACGCAAACATCATATGACCCAACTAAATTAGAAAGATGTTTATACTTTACTCCATTTTGTCCTTGGAATCAACCAATCATTTCAAAACCTTGTTTACAACTCTGATACCAGCTCAGAAATGAGGTCAACACCTGGTGTTTATTCTGTAAAGTAAATGTCACCCCCCCCCTTTCAATGAACGAATCTTAAAACTTAAACTGTCAAATTTTAATCTAACAAACAGACAATAAAAATAATATAAATAACTTATATCAAATATACGTAACAGTGTTTCAATCTTGATTTATACAAACGTTTATATTTCGGCAGCAGTACTACACATTATACTCGCACATAGCTCCGATCAAATTATTGGCATTATAGACACTTATCTGCAGTCGTATAATTTGCCTTAGATCAGGGTCATTGGTGTTAGTTATATAACAACAAGAGCAGATCCAGAGGAAAACGTAAAGTCAAACTAAAACTAATTTTAGTCTTTAGAGAGAATCCATTAATTGATAAAGAGGAACAAAGAAAATATTTTTCCGAAAAAAATAAGAAATAGAAGAATCTGTTCCAGAGGGAAATTACGCACTGCAGGACAAGAAGATGCAGAACAAGTAGACGAAAGAAAAGAACTCATCCAATCAAGTAATTTAATGATACACAAACATAAGAATTACAGTGAAGACATTTTTAGAAAAAAATAACAGTCAGTGAAGAAAATGATGGATTTTCGTGATATGTTTCAAATGTCTAAGTGACTCTAATGCTTTATAATATACCAACAAAGTAATCGTAACTATGTATTGATACTTTTCAATATAGTCAAGACAACATGCATTTTGTAATGAGGGTATTTGAAATTTGATTTGTCAGTCTACTGGTCGCTTAAGAGACGGAACACTACTGCCATCAGTTAAAAATCGTCATGAGAGATGAAATAGAATCCTTTCCTGTTCCTATCATTCCTCCCTTTCCCTTTCTTTCTTCATATTTCAAGTTTATCAGTATTGTATACGTTACAAACGCAAACAATATGTAAAGATGTTCTGGTATATAATACGTTGTGGGAAGAATGATTACATCGTTGTATTGTTTCATAGTAACTCGGGCTGTGATATTCTGTTTCTTATACTGCTTGCTTGCTAATACAAAAATGCTGAGACACGGGTTATAAAATAGAGTATACCTCGCCATGATTACAGTAAGGAAATACTGTGTTGCTGCCTGTCCGTCTTTTTCTCACACTTGTGGTCACGTTTGATTTTGCAAACACGTAAATCTAAATATTCATGCAATGTTGTGTATGTAACTGTCTTGACAACAACGTACATAATGGGTATGTATATCATGCCTAAGATATTAGTTTAGTTTTGTCGTTTCATTGCAGTACATGAGTTATTCCATCTCACTAAGAAAAACAACACCGGCATGCTAAAGTACACTACGGTAACTTATATGTCATCTATTAGTAACTTCAAGGTCTCACGTTTAGGTCAGTTATTGGGTCATTATTGAGCGTCAGTTTATGGGCCATTATTGAGGGTCAGTTAATTGGTCATTATTGAGGGTCAGTTTATGGGCCATTATTGAGGGTCAGTTTATGGGTTATTATTGAGCCTCAGTTTATGGGTTATTTTTGAACGTCAGTTAATGGGCCATTATTGAGGGTCAGTAAATGGGTCATTATTGAGGGTCAGTTTATGGGTCATTGTTGAAGGTCAGTTTATGGCTTTTTATTGTCTGCAGACTATTGCAGATATGTTTGATGATTCTTATTGTAATAAGCAAAATTACGTCATCATTACTTATATTTAATGTCTTAATGACTTCAGTAAAATCTGACTTCAAGCAGGTTTTTAGTGCATTGTTCACTAATACTTTATACGAGTTATGTGTGAATGAAGTTTTATGAGTATAATATGGTAAAACACTTTAACAAATAATATATCATTGGCAAGAAGCATCTGTGTTTAATAATTCTAGTTTCAAAAGGGACAACATTTACAATTATTGCATAAACAGAAAGCCTCGATAATATAAAGATACTTTCAGCTGAGGGAAAGACTAGTCCATATTACTGATAGGTATAAAATGATACTATAGAAAGGACTAGTCCATATTACTAATAGGTATAAAATGATATTATAGAAAGGACTATCCATATTACTGATAGGTATAAAAAGATATTATAGAAAGGACTAGTCCATATTACTGATAGGTATAAAATGATACTATATAAAGAACTAGTCCATATTACTGATAGGTATAAAATGATACTATAGAAAGGACTAGTCCATATTACTGATAGGTATAAAATGATACTATAGAAAGGACTAGTCCATATTACAGATAGGTATAAAATGATACTATAGAAAGGACTAGTCCATATTACTGATAGGTATAAAATGATACTATAGAAAGGACTAGTCCATATGACTGACAGGTATAAAATGATACTATAGAAAGGACTAGTCCATATTACTGATAGGTATAAAGTGATACTATAGAAAGGACTAGTCCATATTACTGATAGGTATAAAATGATACTATAGAAAGGACTAGTCCATACTACTGATAGGTATAAAATTATACTATAGATGATATTTGCTGAAAACGATTGAGTAACGTGTCTGTCATCCCGTGTCTGAAAACCAGCATCTTCACTCATTGTAAGCAATCAGTATTTGTTTCCTTGTATGTTCAAACATTTTGTCAAGCAACATGTGAGCAATACATGTTCTTATCAGATGTGGTAATGTAGTTGCATTTGCTCATATTAAATTAAATATTAATTGTTGCTTAATTTAATACCAATATAGCTTAGTAAAAGTGTATTCTATCCTAGTTATTCAATAATCTGCACCTTAAATTTCATTAGGAAACTTACAGGTTGAATTTTTTAATCGCTATAGACCTTTTCAATTACGGCCAGGTACTATATACTGGATGAAGAAAACAGCATGTCGGCCTAATCGTCACAATATAAGGTAGCACGAATTTTCTTTTTCATTTCATTGTGACATGTCAGCGTACGACATTCGATCCGGTTTGTACTGGATTGCACATTTACACTTTCCTAGTCCAGAGGCACCATGGTACATTAACATTGATTTCTTTCCGTCTGTGTTTGTCATGGCCTACAAATAATGACAATCCAGAGAAATATGGATGTAGGAGAATCCAAATGAAGTAAAAAAAATGGCCATATAAAGGTGTGTTCAATCAACGTCTTAAAAAGAACATTCATTGAAATAGTCAGTACCTAACGCATACAGGACCTCTCTGCTTTTACTATCTTATATAACACTGAAGTAGCAGATTTTTGCTGGATCCCACGTGATGTCCGCAATTTGTGGATTATGTTCTTTATATTTTGTGATTATTAGCAAAGAAAATATCAACACTAATTTAAACATTCTTATCAATGTTTGTAAAAAGGCAAATTAAAGAAAACATAATTTGCGTCATGTTGGATATGGACTCGAGTCGTCTTTAACCGGAATTGGTCATATTTACCCTTTTCCCAAGTAAGGATTGAAACATAATGTCGAATGTAATGATGATAATGGTATCTGTATATAATGACGGCCAATAAAAATGTATGATCTATTTTCATTCTATGAAATATTTGGAATATTCCTCGCAGATTATCCAGTAGTTCCTGGTAATGCATACAAAAAAGGGAGTCAGTGTCATGCACATTTTAATATATTGCATAGACCATCAAATCCGTATTTACTACTTCAGTATGGTTATGTTTATCTTTAATAAAACCATATTAATCCGTTTGTTGCATAAATATTGTATAGTTTTACAATTATATATGGTCAAAAACGATCCCAATTTTGGTCTTTGCTTAATTAGTACGACCAAAGGACATCTCTGCTATATCTCATTTGCACTCTGCCATACTTGATTATATTATATTGTCCTAAGCAAACGTTACCTACGACGGTTTAGGTTGTTTATCGATTTACTAGGTTGACCTAAATATCAATGAAACACTCATGAACATCGAGCATGTAAACAATATCTATTCAAATTACCCTGACTGTGGATAATTAATCAATTCTCAGTGACATGTTGGATCCACCCAAGACCTATTCTAATTCCCCTGATTTTACCGTGGATGATTTATCATTTATCAGTAACATGTTGGGTCCACTCAAGACCGTGCTGCCTCTTTTGGTTGGTTCTATTCACACCCACGAGGTTCTCACCGTTAGACAAATATATGGTAAGCTAAAGCAGTTATATAGTTAAAATGTACCAACGGGCATCCTAAGGCAAGCCTTGGGTTGGTATAAACTGCTGGCTTTAAAAAGAGTTATACATATATGTCTCAAATTATTTCATGCACTAAACTGATACTACGATAAACGAAGATCTGATTGTGACATTAGAGTATGACTGTCATAATCAACAGTATAATGTCATTGCTTACAGTCATACATTAATGCATTGGTCCTGAGTTTAAAATGAATTTAGTATGTTGCACCTAGAACACCTAGATCAGGATTATCTATATGTTTTCATATTTCATTTCACTGCGAGCTCCTTGTAAATCAAGGCTGTCGGCCTGATACTATGTTATATTTTGTGTTTAAAAGGTTGTCACGAACTAAGTGTGAGACTCAGAATGCCATATCTATCGTAACACTATAATTTACATGTACCTTACCTTCAGGTACAAGAAAACTATTTCGTATTACTTTTTGTATTGCAAAATGAATTGTTCTTCCCTTTTCCTTGTCCGAATTTCGGGTATTTTTTCACTCAAGTCTTTTTCTGACCTACTTTCGGGGAAACGTTTTGAAAGTAGAATAAAATATTATCTTCCCGGAACTTGAACACTTTCATTAGTTTCGGTATACTCGTGGCATGCGTCGATAAAAATGGCGTCCGATATTTGCCAGAGCTTTTCCAGACAGCTGCAAACCGATTCTAAAGATATCTTCTATACGAAGTATATTCATTGGTTTCTCATCCCTGCGTTAAGTAAATACAGCAATACATATATCATTTCTATTTAGTGAAAAAGAAAAATGCTTAGTTCAGAATTATATGAATGTACGTGATGATAACAGGTTCCTTATCAAATAAACAGTTATCATGCACTTGGTGCACAGGCACTTGATTATGTAAAAATTAATGTGTACACTCACCATATTACACGTTTACATAAATGGTAATGGATGACATATGTGGGGTGTCTTCTTTACAGTGGTGTATTTATTGAGTGACTGAATGCGCAGATATTATCCGAAAGATAGATCGGAGACAAAGGCATACTATGTGTCCCAATAGCTGAGCTCATTAGCTTGCCACTATGCGGTTGATATCCTTTCTCCATGTTAAATTCCACTCTACCGTGGTGGTCTTACATCCCAATTACTTGATCGGGTTGAACGGACACATTCTCAGTAAGAATACAGTATCAATTGATATTAGTGTACGTCAAGGTCAGGATTTATTAGATCGAAACATGGATCACATTTCCAGTATGTGGCTTTGAAACAGTAATGTATTTCATTAGGTGAGATTAGTAATTAACACCATTTGAAGGTTAAGCAAAGTCGTCATGTACCCATGTACAATATTTGAACCTAATTATTTTGTGACCCAGGTTCCCTTCGCCTTCGCTTGGTCTTTCCTGGAGAAGAGGAAGTCTTTTAAGACCAACATTCTTGGAGGCAGACCGGCTCTATACAGGTAATTAATAATGTGCTAAACTTGAAGTTGAATAGTGGGTTCAAATAATACATGTACGTTGCAAAATATGTTTTTACTTGAATGGAATATTCAAATCACAAAGTATTCAATATGTACCCGTATGATACAGCTGTTTTCCATCGTCTTTTGTCACTGATGCCAAACTGGTATACGAGTTTCATTCGATTGTGTATGACCATCATTCACATACCTTTCTTTTCTTCAAAATACCTTTTATAAAAACGTTCAGGTGGGTCAGTGTTTTAGCACTTTAATACAAATCTTTAGTGGATGATTTGTGGTCCTTATAAACAATAATCTTCTTTGCTTTTTCACTGCTAAATTTGCATGTTTCAGTCTGGTGTATATTTTACAATAAGTTGGATAATTATGATTAAGAAAAACCCAATCACATGCATAAATGTATTAGAACAGGAATTTTCCTGGGCACAGTTTGGTACTAATATTTATTACTACTTTCTTCAACGTAGCCACAACCCGTTTCCAATGCATTCATATTATCAATGTGCATCCTCTACTAGCAAAAGCCACCCCACCAACTACGCCCCCTCCCCCCGTTCTAAATATCAATGATGTATTATTACCTTTGACCTTATATGCATCAACCAATGTTACATAAAAGCTAAAACTTTGAAAGTATATGTCCTATACCTAAAGAAAAGGGCAATAATCCATCCTAATTAAAATACTTTACTTGAGGTGATGAAGAGGTTTACGTGAATCGATGGTTCACCATTTGTATGCAGGGTAGAAATTAAAGTCTGGCAACTTCACACATGGCATACACGTTGTTCAGAGGCGTAAGCATGAGGAATTATATAGTTCACTTTGCATGTGAAGGGTGGGGTAGAATTAACACAGAGCCGAAACATTTACATATAAATTTAATGCCAGGGAATCAAGTAGAAAAAACGCAATTTCGTAACATCTAGTTTAAAGAAGTCTTATGCGTACTAATAGTATGCTTCACCATTAAAAGCCTTTCCAATAAAGAGCGTCATCAACCCCAAAATTAAAATGTGATGAATGCATACATTTTCGAACGATATAAACAATCAAGGAAACGCAGCTGAGAAACGTGGAAATACATGATCGAAGGAGTAGGTGAGCCTAAAAGAGAATTGGTTTAGGACGATCAGTGAAAGCACTGCTTTGGCTAAGAAGTATACAACGAAGAAATATGTTAGTATCATTGTTATGAGAGAAGGTCTGAAAAATTATGGATTACTGTGGATAACATTGTTTGAATATTATGCATCAGCGGTTCCAAAAATGAGAAACTGAACACAGATTTCAATTCATCTTTACAGGTAGAAATAGCACGCACCTTCAGGCATGCATTTATTTAGTTATTGAATGCCATTCAGCCGCATCTATTAACCAGGTAGAATAAACTGTAGACTGAGGTAAGGTTGTTGAGTAATAAAACAATATATATCTGTGAAAGAATGTTACCTATTTGTTGACCGAACAATATGATTATTCGAGGAATTATCTGTGCCCTATTATAATTTGTGTTAACAGGATAATAAATCTTCTTGATGGCGGAGTAAGAGACCGATGGGGAACAAGTTTCATCCTGGGCACTATGACAACACTTGTCTACAGTCTCACAATTAGAACTCTTGTGTCAACGGATTTCCCACTTTGGGCGACAGGTACCGCATGCCGTCTTCAGATAATTTCATCTCATTCCCTTTTTCAAATACAGGCTAGCATTAGGACACACAGACACACTGTGTGAGTAGCCTGTACTGTACTTGTAATTTTTGTTTGAACTTTCGTTTCTTCTTCTTCTCCTCCTCATTAACCGCCTTCTTCTTCATCGTTTTCTTCTTTTTCTTCTTCTTCTTCTTCTTCTTCTTCTTCTTCTTCTTCTTCTTATTATTATTATTATTATTATTATTATTATTATTATTATTATTATTAAATGTTAGCTGAATACAGGTTGCAAATAAATTCCAGACATGTAAAAGCAGCTTATTTTCGAATGCATTCGGATTCCGTATTCTGAATCAAAGAATGAAAGTTGTATCAAACCCATGTACTTCGAGTATTTCGCATTCTGAATCGATTACGTGCATAAGAGTCGTGATTAGGTACTGAGAGTAAAATAATTATGCTATCATAATCACATTTTAGTTATATCCTAGTTATTTAACAAACAACAGACACGTTTTCCAAACGGTAATATAAATAGATGCTTGTTCTAATTACATATTTAGGCCAAAAAAAAACTATTTGCATGTAGGCTAAACTTGACGATATGGTGTACAACTCAAGTAGATTAAATACTGTTCAAATCTCACTTAAGTACCTGAAGAGAAAAAATGAATATCAGCATTCCTGTGCTACAAGATCAATCAGGGTATATATTTTATTACATCAAAAAAATGTTTCTATTATTATTGCTATTATTAATAGTAGTAGTAGTAGTAGTAGAAGCACTGATAGAAGACATCGCCGAAAAGCAGAGAGGCTTTGGCTTTCTATCAGACTTACTATTCATAAACAAATATATGAAGCCGCTAAGAAGAACGTCACAAGCATAGTCCATTTAGCAAAATTATCCCACTACAGTACTGAGATCATGGAGAGTTCCAGCTGCAAAGCGCTCTTCGAGAGTATAAACAAACTAATGTCAAGGAACACATGTACACCACTTCCAACTACCTTCTCTCCAGTACACCTTCCGGACCAATTTGCAAATTTCTTCCGTGACAAAGTACAAACCATTAGAGATTCGCTTGACATCCCAATTGCAATTGACTCGTCGTCACCATACAGTAATGATACAGAACTTCAGCGACAGCCATTAGGAGCCTTTGAACCTGTCTATACTGTTTTAATACGGATAATCGTGATGAAGAGTGCACCAAAGTCTTGTGAACGTGATCCAATTCCGACATCACTGCTGCTCGAGTGCTTAGACCCAATATTGCCTTCACTAAATGATGTTATTAATATTTCTCTCTTATCGGGGAAATTCCCATCATATTTCAAAACTGTCATAGTAAAGCCTCTGCTTAAGAAACCAACACTTGACCATAACGATTTAAAGAACTACCGCCCAGTTTCTAATCTCCCATTCATATCAAAATTTTTAGAAAAGGATGTTCTAACCCAACTTGTATCTCATTTGCATTTAAAGTCTTTTTAGTAATGTACAGTCTTCATATCGCCCTTGCCACAATACTGAAACTACTCTTCTGAAAGTATTTCAGGACATTCTCTCTGCTTTGGATAGAGGAAAGATTACATTCCTCACCCTCCTTGATATGTCTGCAGCATTTGACACAATGACCATGATATATTACTTCATCGTCTCCAGCATGTATTTGGCATTCATAATATAGCCTTACAGTGGTTCAAGTCCTACTTAATGAACAGGACACAAATTGTATCCCAGTTGATCTATGTTGGTGTGTTCTACAGGGGTCCGTTCTTGGACCTGTTCTTTTCATTCTATAAACTAAACCACTCTCAGGTGTCATAGATCATCACTCAGTGTCTCACCCATTGAGCGCTGATGACACCCAAATATACTAGTCTAGCCACCCAACTGAAGTTGATGCTACCATCCATGGAGTAGAGAGGTTCGTGTGAAATCATAGATAACATGTAACAAGCTGCAGATGAATGATGATAAAAGTGAGGCTATTCTGATCACAACACAAAGACTTTCTCATTCTCATCCTTTACCTCAGACAATAAATATCAGCAACACCAACATTAAATTCTCACAGTCAGTACTAAACCTAGGTGTTACTCTAGACAGTACTCTCACATTGCACCAACATGTCATGAACATATGCAAGGCTGCATATCTTGAACTGAGAAGCATCAGTTCCATTCATAAATATCTTTCAGTTGATGCTGCTAAAATACGTGTGTTCATTAGTGCTCTCAAGACTGGACTATTGTAACTTAATTCTGTCTGGTTCGTCACAATATTTACTACAGAAACTTCAAAAAGTTCAAAACACAGCTGCATGGATCATATTTGGAGTACCTCGATCAGAGCACACCTCACCACTGCTCTGTACCCTACACTGGCTATCAATTCGATACAGAATCAAACATAAAATCTGTTCTCTGTGCTATGCTTCACTAACAGACTTCAGTCCAACATACCTATCCGTCCTCACCCATGTGTACACACCAGCAAGATACTTACGCTCTTCTTCTGACGAATTATATTCATTGTTCCCACTATGGAAACGAAGTCATATGGACAACGTTCTTTTGCATACCAGAGCCCGGCTATGTGGAACAAATTTCCCATTGAAATTAGACACAAAGACACAGTGGTCCATATTAAGAGTGCTCTTAAAACTCATTTTTATCAACTGCAGGAACAAACTTAGAGACCAAAAAATGTTTTGTATCTTATATGTTTTCAGCATGTTTTTATGTTTTCCAATTTCATTGCTGTTGTCATTTTTTTTTAGTGAAGTCATATATTTATAGATGGTGTAAAGCGCTTAGAAATTCTAAAGATTAGGCACTATACAAAGTCCCCATTATTATTATTGTTATTATTATTATTATTATTATTATTATTATTATTATTATTATTAATATTATTATTATTATTTGTATTATTGTTAGTAGTAGTAGTAGTAGTAGTAGTAGTGTTATTTGCCCTGCTTTTTGAATAATAACGTTTGACATATTATATGTACTTCCAACGTTACTCTTTCCTTTGCGTTCTAAAATTAAAGCGTATAGACAATACTTGGTAAACATTTGCATCATCTCTAAAAACTGCGTTACATACCATGCTCGGGATAAATCTGCAAGGTCAAGGTCACGGCTGAATATGTTGTTTTGATGAAGTGCTCGTTCTATTCTACAATTTTCAAATCGTTTGTGATAAAGGAACGAAACATGGCATGCTTACATATCCTCCCTAGAATATGCGTAACACTATATTGAGGGTACTATCCACGATGTCAAAATGACACATATATCGAATGTTTACAATCACACATTTGTTTTCATTCTTAACTGCTAACGCCCTTTGAGCCTTAAATATGAAATAAATACTTAAATACCAGCTCTAGAGACTGTTTGCGTCTAAGCGAAGGTGACTGCTCAATATTTTAAATTTATATCACACTTTTTCCTGTACGTAACTTCTTATAATATGGGATAAAACTTCATACTTAATAAGCTTTTAAATAATCATTAAACGGTGTTCTTGTATCACAACTGTCCTACCTTAAAGATCAAGATTATGACGCAAAATATATATATATATATATATATATATATATATATATATATATATATATATATATATATATATATATATATATATATATATATATATATATATGTGTGTGTGTGTGTGTGTGTGTGTGTGTGTGTGATTCACAGCAATGCCATATTGGATGTGTATCTTTATGGTCAGTATTACGGTGCCTTATGTTGAATGTTTTATTGCAATTTCCTTTTCATTCTAAACCTTTAAAGTTATTTGAGACGAATAGGGAAAACTTGGTATAATTATATATTTTTCAATAGCCACGATGAATGGGGGATCATAACTTTAACAGGAAACAATATATTTGGTATCCGTCACATTTGATTTTATGCTTTCACACCTAAAGATATCTTTAAAATATATTAATACACCTTGATATGCTTACATATATTATCAGTTAAATATGTATTGCTCTGAAAGTTTAAGTCTGACTATCAGGGTCGATGTCACAGGTATATATTTTTAAGCTTCGCTATTTTTTGCATTATAATAGATAATCCATGGTACAGTAAAGTGTTTCACTTTGATGACATTTAATTATTATGTTTCGCTATCAGTGTTTGAAGGATTTAAATTTTAGATCAAGTTTACGGTATTGCTTGTTGTACTCCTTTCAGCACTTTTTCTCTCATGCTTTTTTAAATAAGGCCTGGAAGCTAAGTACCCTATCTGCCGAGTAACTTTCAAAGATCGTTAATGCACAGTGTAAAACTGGCCCATGAGTAAAAGCAGTCTTTATTCAATATTTTAGATCAATACAATATGAACGTTATATCTTGTTTATTGGGCACACGGAGATCTTCTCGCTGTATTTCACAATGAATGTTTATGCTGTAATGTTACTCGTATCCTCCCTCTTTATAAGAATTGAAGAATCTATTTAGTGACCGTAAAGTTTCATTCCTTTAAAACATGCTATAACATCCTCAAACGCGGTGGTACCTGTCATTGGACCACGCACATAAAACTCAACAATGGAATACAATATCATTTGGATTAAATTGGATTATCTCAATATTGGGTGTATTGTCTACATCTTTATTTTTTTATAAAATATGCACCTAAACTGGAAATAAATTGTGTCAGCAAAGAACCCTCAGCAATTAAGACTCATCAGTTGTGAAAATTAGTATTGTTGATCCGAAAGGTTTCTGGTTCTAAAACCAATCACATATAATGAAATTCGTGGGGTGCGATAACATTGCTACATCTGGTTTGGTGACCTCGAGCTCGCAAGATACAGACATGTCGTTGACGTGGACCGGTAACTCTCAGTAGCTATAAAATGTAGGTTACAACGACACATATGCTTTTAATATGTACATTTAGTGGCAATATGATTAAATGCATTACAATTGAGCATATCATCTATTATTAGTCATCAAAGTCTTGTTGAAAAAAGATACCAAAGTCACATATCGTTAACTTGTGAAATATTTTTCTTCTAAGCTAAATTTGTATTATTTATGTAATCTGTATAGTATAGATGAAGAGCTACAGAATTAAAGCCAATAAATAATTCCGATCACTTTTTATTATTATCGAAAAGTACGTCATAGTAATTTAGATTTGGTGTGTGACAAACAGTGTAAGATACACACAAAAAGTAAATATAATTTCCAGTACATGTAGTTTTCTATTAAAAAAAACACAATATAAAAACGGGCAGCACGGACAAGAAGATCAGACAAGGAGTATATAGAAATATTGAAAAAGTCTTGAGACCTAGGTTGCATGACTCGATCATGGTTTGAAACATGCCCATTTTAAGTTCATTTCTCTTTTGAAGTTTGGTTTAAATGGGTTAGGTTTGAGAATTATAGCAGGGATATGACTTTAACACAGTGTTGATGCATTCTGGAAAGTACTGTACGGTGATCTAGTTTTTCATGCGAAAGATATGTTTATCCCAAGATAGTGATGGAGTTTGGCCCAGACAGGAAATGCAGCACATCGACAAATCATGATACATAACTAGGAAACGTTTTATAAAAATATCGTCGGTGGTTCGAAATGCATGATCCAACAATTTACAAGTCAAGACATAAAGGAGGAATAAAGCTATGGTAAGTAACACGCTGTTTGATCATGTATTCTTGAGAGACATTTCAAGAAAATCTCTCCGACCGTTACAACGTTATGAATTGGCAGCTTGGGATAACGACAATATGGCGTCTTTCATTAGACATCACATATATCTTCAGTCATTGGCATTTCCTCTACTTTAACTCGTTGTTCTTAATTTCTTATCTTGAACTATTTTTGGTTCGTTTTATAACATATCATAATTGTGCTGTGGAGGTTATTTAGGTTGTGGGGGGGTGAGGGCTACTTTCTAAATAAGTCAAAGTTAAATGTTTCATTTGTTAGTATTTTACGCTTCTTGTCATCAAACATTGTTTGATTTCTTCCTTTACTTCTTCTATACCACAAACTACTTATTTGGCACCCTCTTGATAGATGGTGCTTGCGCGAACTATATTATAGTTACTCTCCTCAACGTACATGTATATGTCTACCAAAGGAGTTAATCATTTAATGCATAGGTAACACTGTCTGGATACGAAGGTTTACTTACTGGGTTTTTATTATATCGCTTCTTACATTTTATTGCTTTTTAATTTCATTTTGTATATGTCTTTATATTCATAATACAAGTCTTAAACTTTTAACTAAGAGTTATTAAATTTAGAAATATCATAATCGTTCTGGAACGTTTGCATGGATGGTAATTATGAATTGTTCAGATTTGTATCATAATCGTTCTGGAACGTTTGCATGGATGGTAATTATGAATTCTTCAGATTTGCATCTTAATTGTCCTGGAACATTTGCATGCATGGTAATTATGAATTGTTCAAATTTGCATCTTAATCGTCATGGAACTTTTGCATGCATTTTAATTATGACTTATTAAAATTTGTATTTTAATCGTCCTGGAACGTTAGCATGCATGGTAATTATGAATTGTTCAAATTTGTATTTTAATCGCCCTGGAACGTTTGCATGCATGGTAATTATGAGTTATTCAAATTTGTGTTTTAATCGTCCTGGAACGTTTGCATGCATGGTAATTATGAGTTATTCAAATTTGTATTTTAATCGTCCTGGAACGTTTGCATGCATGGTAATTACGAGTTATTCAAATTTGTATTTTAATCGTAATGGAACGTTTGCATGCATATTAATTATGAATTGTTCATCACAGGTTCAATGTTTGTTTATATTCACTTTCATCAATATTATGTATCTGTCATCCAATGTGACCACTGGTTCAACAGAATGACAATACATCAGAACAAAAATATCCATTTCTTCATCAAGTACTTAAACTGAATTCGAATAGATTTTGCTGCTTAAATTCTGATACTGAGACTTTTCACAATTGTGACGATTATTTTTATTCTATTAATCAACAGGGTAACCGCTGCTAACTCACCCCTCCTCCAAGTTTTATAAAGAATTGTATAGTCTAATTTGACCAAACGTCAGAAAAAGAATGCCAACTTTAATCCATCTAATATTCTTCAAAATGACGCCACATTGATGTTATTATTATTATTATTATTATTATTATTATTATTATTATTACAGTCATATTGATCTATGCGCAAGCGCTAGAGGCTACATTCTTGACACTTCCTTTCTTGGTGTGCCTATCTACGCGCTTTAGACTACTTGGTGGGATTATTGGACTTTTGTATGCCCTTGGATGGTAAGTAATATTTTGCAATTCTACAAACGACATTATCTGATTATATTACCTTTACGAACAGCATAAAGTGTTTTTTATTGATACATTATATTCATTTATATAACTTGATATGACACACTAGTATTTAAAACAATTTGCTGAATGACAAATATTATTATTTTCAAAACTTGAGAACCAAAATCAAAAGTTATTCTGTATTTAATGCGTTATATATTACATTGAGAAATATATCGCTATTGTAATTGACAATTCTGATACAAATTTTTCATAGTAGAGTTTTATTTGGAAAGTAATTTTTTTTCTTCAGGTCAGTCTTCTCGCTGTATCATTTTGTGATACCAGTCATGTGTCTAGTGGAAGAAAAGAATAATAATGCAATTGCGATTCAGGATGACCAGACAGACAAAAGTATTGATAATGAGGCATGTAGGCAATGTTTTAAGTGATTCTTGTTTCTAAATTAACTAAACCTGGCATAAACTATAATGTTTAACTAATTGGGAAGCATATATTTAACTACTTCAGCATCTATCAGAGGCGGATGTATTTGCTGGGTTGACATATCATTATTTGAAAACAATATATATATATATATATATATATATATATATATATATATATATATATATATATATATATATATATATATATATATATATATATATACACACACATAACCCTACAACCAACAACAACAACATGTTATAGCTCAAATAAACAGTAATAGTAAAAGTGAAAACCATCTTTGTAAAATTCAACACATAATTTATTTCCCGAAAAATGATTGTAAAAATAGAAAAAGAACTTTTTAAAAATTAAATCCAAAAGAAAAAGAAAAATCAAAGAATAATCAACGAATTACATCACTAAGGTCCTAGTAATGAATGTTATATTTTCAAGTTCAAGTCATGTTGGAAAATCCAAGATGGAAGACGATTACGTATACTGAAGCATGTTTTGTGCTTATCTGCAGTTTCTTGTAGAAACACAATATTGAACGCTCCGGTTTTGGAAATCCGAATCAAATAAAATTTTGATAAACTGTCTTTGTCCAAGAATTATGTACAAGCACATCAAATATGTCCAGATGTACGAATTAATCCTTTAAAATCCAAATGAATTGAAGAAAAAAGTTAGCATGGGTTCAAATCTTGACCATGACAACAACGAATCGTTTTAAAATAATATTATATCCTGATCACGTGGTTCTCACTAACCTTTAATCAAGTCGGGATCTAGATCAACATTACTTGTTTCCTAAAGAATAATTTAGGCCAACCGATTTTCTAATGAAAAACATCATTTATGGTGAATAAATTGACATCAATAATAGCATGCAATGAATATTTAAAAAAAATAAAACTAGAAAAAAAACAATTAAATTAAATTCTTTATATATATATATATATATATATATATATATATATATATATATATATATATATATATATATATATATATGTGTGTGTGTGTGTGTGTGTGTGTGTATGTGTGTGTGTGTGGTCACGATACGAAACGGAAAGACAACTGCAATTCTATTACTTAAAATGTTTATGAAGAGTTATCCTCAGTCGGTAATGTTTGTGAATCTGTCGGCAAGTGTTTGATGTATGGTCCATACACTAAGTACGAACGAATTACGTTAATCATTCCATTATTGTCGATTGACTGGCTTTAAGATTTCAGATTCCCTTGTAAGGTGTTTGCTTATGATAACGGAACACGCACTCAAACATTATTATGAGATCATTAAGAGCTATGTTTGACCTCGCTGTCAACCGGATAGAAAACATTAAATAAACTTGACGACATAAGAAATAAAAAAAAGCAGAGTGAATGAAATTATAGCTTTGCCAATCAGTACTTGCTGCCTTCTGTGACTTAAGGTTCAGATTATTTGGCCAATTTGAGTCTTTGATTCTTTTAATTTCTCATTACTTCGCCATATTAACTGTTCAAAAACATTCTACCTTTTCCGCATATGTAAATATCACTAAAAAAAACAGTTACATATAAAATGCACCGAGTACATTTTTAACAATGTTCGTTTTGTCTATTAAATTACCAAACGTTTAACAGATTTTTCTGATTTCGTTTTCAAGGTGGTGGATGGTACGATATTATTATCAGTGATGGTAGAGCTTCCGACGTATATCTGTTTTATTGCATTGTCGGGAAATTCATCACCAGAATTTACGATTGCATTAAAAAAAGAGAATATACACGTCAGGTAGAGTACTGAATATCTCAATTTTTAACATTAGGCAATATATATATATATATATATATATATATATATATATATATATATATATATATATATATATATATATATATATATGTGTGTGCATTTGAGGTAATTGATTACACATTTTAAATTTGGTTGTAGTATCTTTCCTTAAAAACTAAAGCGTAAAAGTTCACATAAATATTGAATGATATGAGGAAGTATTCTATTCCACCGGGTGAATATAAAGGTAACCAAAATAATGCTTAATTCTCATTATTTAAAAAAAATTCTATATTTTATTTTTAAGGCTTCGTATACAATTTAGTATTTCATGGATTATTTTTTGAATATTTCGGCGTTTGTTTTGACACCAGTTATATTTTTTTGAACCAAAGGTTATAATAATGTACTGTTAATTAGAGAGATATACGAATGTTACTTTTTAAATTTTTTAAATTTTCTTTGCTATTTATCAAATATAATCTAAATACTGTCTTATTTTGACCAACTAGAACAAGGATGAATTATCAGCAGAAAATTCTGAAATATATGTTAAGCACTTAATGGATCCAGATGGCACGAAAGCCACGTAAGTATCTCTCTCTCTCTCTCTCTCTCTCTCTCTCTCAGATTTTCTCAACCTCAAGTAAGAATGAAGAAACATCCGTATGCAAAAGCTCACAAACTAACCATAGTATATAAGCTTTAATAGATAATAGAAAATTTCAGCAGTTTGAGTAAATATTGTATATTATTTGTCGTCTAACATTATTTGCTCCTCTTCTATCCATGCAAACTAATCTCTCTCTCTCTCCCTCTCTCTCTCTCCCTCTCTCTCTCTCTCTCTCTCTCTCTCTCTCTCTCTCTCTCTCTCTCTTGCTGCAGTATCGTTATCATCTTCAATCTCCTAATCTCTGTTGTTTTGTTCTTGTTCCTGTTCATCATCATGATTATCATCGTCATCATCTTCTTACTATTATTATTTATATTATTATTGTTTATATTATTATTATTATTATTATTATTATTATTATTATTATTATTATTATTATTATTGTTATATTAGTAGCAGTAGTAGATGTTGTATCCAAGATAAAAGTTGCGATGTGTTTACTCCAATGTAGCGAAAATACTATAACTATAATACATCAAGCAGAGATGTGAAATTGTATCGGGGAATGAGAACAAATTACTTATGATACAACATTGAGAATTTGTTTTTCATTCAGCGATGGGATAGTATAGAAATTAATCTTTTCTTGAACTTTGAATCATGCGTGAAGTGTTTTATTTGCATTTTAGACAAAGCATTCGGAAGAAATATCTGCAACGTATTACTCACAGCATACCCGGATTTACCTACTCCAACCCTATGTTTTCCACAGCTTTTATGATGGCAATAGTTCTGTACCAGGTAAGGCTGGAAATGTAGAACAATGCGGTGAAATTGTACCACAGTGTTATTTGTATCAAACATAGGCCGGTTCATGAACTCTGGCATAAGGGTGTGAAGTTTCAAGGAATAAACTGGCGTTTACTGTTAGTGATTGTTTATTGCAGTTAAAAACACGAGGTTTTTATTCCTCTGTCGGTTCAAGATATACCTACGTTTTGTTTCATTTATATATGTAATCTCCATTTTGGGTTGTCTATGGAGCTCTATTTCCAAATTTATTGATCCGTTTCATTCTCAGCAATGTTCTTTTGTAGCATAATATTCTTGAACATTAAGGTTATGATTAAACATATTGTAAAGGCTGAAAACTATTGAAACTTTAGTCTTAAATATATTGTCTTCGTACAAAGAAGGGCCGCTGCACTTCACATAAATTGTGAGTGGAATTTTTTTGAATACTTCAAACGCGGTAATATTAGATGCCCTAATCGGAATACCTCTTGGCTTTTCTTCAAAATTTCATCTGAAAATAATTGGATGGGGTGTTACAGCTTGCAAAGGAGAAACTTGCAGAACAATAGCGGAAAACGCAATAGCATGGTAAAAAGTCAAGCAAAATAGAAGCACTCCAAGAACATTTTAATACCGTTATGAACTAATTCGCAAAAAATTGGAAAATAAATTTCTTAGCTGAGTTCATCATTGGGTAAAGAAGCTTGTAAATGTTGCGACCCAGAATAATTCATCGCAGTCGCGTCGTCCGTAATGAGTGCTGTGATGCTGCGTAACCTGCATATTACGTCATTTAGTAAATGAGACACATGAATATGCCACTGTGACTACTGTAAAATTTATGTTGTATTTTCCGATAATTGACGAATAGGCCTGAGTGTTCCGATTGCTTCAACTAAGCAGCTACGAGCCTACATATTGTGTGCATCTTCCAAGTCAAATCTGTTCCTAAATGAGTAAATGTATTAAGGATTCTAAACATACACTTGTTTTTCAGTGCGGTAAAGTTTCGACGAATTGTACGGGTTCATTAAAATCTGAAGGAAAGCAGTCTTTAAAATGTTTATCCTCCAAACTAAATTACTTTAAACTTTATATTTCTTTCAGATCATTCTTGCCGAACAGTTCTTGGTGGATCTTTTGCAGAAATTATTACGCAAGTACAACCAACAGTATTCATTATTGAGATCCTTTGTAACGGATAGAATAGCGGATATTCTTCAAGGTTTGTATTGTAGCTGACAACTATTTACATTAAATAATTGCCAAATGATAGGTAACAAGAAACAAATGCTATCATCATAACACAAATTTCAGATCTTATATTTGCGCATACTTAAGGTTAACTTGTTTTGATGTAGCTCCAGCTACAATAAGTAAGAAACGTTTTTGATATTATGTTTCCACGTTTGGCATGCAGCATGCATATAAAGGATTGTATATTTGTCTCTGGATGTATGGATGGATGGATGATGGTAGTATGCCATGATATCTAGGGACTGACATTATTCTATTTAAGCTTGTGGAATATTGAATGACGCAAATGACCGTAATTTGTAGTTCCTGACTAAGTTTCAGAAAATATTATGTTTGCTCCCTGATCCTATTTTGATAAATATTTAACTTATTTGATTAAACAGCTGTCGTTAGTTCCTGGATTTGATGAATTGATTAAATGTTGTTCTTCTCAATGAACATTCAGGATGCGGTATTGCTTCCGGTATAGCTACAGGAATCTATGGCTGTAGCGTAATCTACTCTCTACTCATGACATACAAGTAGGTAAACTTCAATTAATTCATCTTATATTGTTATTGTATTATGTAGACGTACATGCAATGCAAGGAGGTAGACTTCAATTAATTCATCTTATATTGCTATAGTATTATGTAGATGTACTTGACATACAAGTAGATAAAATTCAATTTATCTCTTAACGTAATTTTCAATAATTAATCTTATATTGTTCTTGTATTATGTAAATGTACTTGGTATACAAGTATGTAAACTTCACTTCATTTATGTCATATTATTATTGTATTATGTAGACATACATGAATTGCAAGTAGTTAAACTTCAATTAATTCATCTTATATTGTTATTGTATTATATAGACGGACTTGACATACAAGTAGGTAAACTTCAGTTAATTCAAGTCATATTGTTATTGTATTATTGTTACATTGTAGTTACACTTTCAATTGACAGTTCAAAAAACCCATAATCGAAGCGATCGAACATGAGCTAGATTTATGCGGGTACTTCATTTTTCATTGTAGGCTGCACTAATAAATACTCTCTTTAAATTCTAAGTAGTATTATACAGGAGAGACATGAGTCACTGTTACTACACTTAGCTTTTACAGAGACAAGATGGTCAGAAATTGGTCTCCATAACTTAAGTGTTCAGTCAAATTACTTTTCTATCATACAAGCTGACTATTTGACGGTAAAAATTTAAAACTCTTAATCTATTCGCGTAATCAAATCCCCATCCAATCGATTTCTCAACGAGGACCACAAAATAGACAAATATTCAACGCATTGTCAGTTATTTGTCTGTATGAATACAGCTTCTTTAGTTTCGTCGTCTGATCTTTATTACAATGCAAGTGTTACACCAATGTTACAAATTAATAGTTCTTAATAGTATAATTTAGTAAATCCATTTGTTTGGTTATAGGCTAATGGGTATCTGCTGTTATGTTTAGCCACCCCATCAATATTTAGCATTCGAGTGGAATACCGCTATTATGTGCAGCAATACATTGCCAGGCCGCCCACAAAGAATCCCTCTAATGTGCCATGTTGTGCTCTGGAAGGCGTGATTTGATTGGATGTACTTTGTAGTTATTACTGGTGATCTCTGTGCCGTATGCTCACGAGACAATATATAAACTATGACTAATATTTCTCAACGCTCAAAGCTTCGTTGCCCATATGGGAACTGCCTTCCGCAATGTTAATGCTGATCTCTTCAAGACTTACGGTGCTAAGTCAGTTCCCATAAGTAAACCCATGTACACACCATGATATGTAAAATTCGATAACTTCAAATGTTTGAGAGCTCATGATCAAACCTATATTTATCAGCATAGATAAAACTTGCATGTCTTTGTCGAGGAAAGGTTATGAGTTGCTGCATTTTCTGGACTTGCATGTGTTTGAAACGCGTGCTTTCAATTCTTAAGCGTCAGGTGCTAATTTTAGTAGTCAGTTCCAAACTCAAGACTGGTAAAGGACTGAAATTCAATCAATAGAACAATGTTTTTTATTGTTTTCACTTAAAACTAGGATAACCTCTCAAAAGATTCTTTTTCGTAACACATAACTTACATTATTAACCAATCCTGGTCACCCATATATACCCATATATACTCTATTTTATGTTAACGTATTTCCCTTCTTTTGTACAATACCTTTAATGTACATCTTCTATTATTCGTCTATTCTCATATCCGTCATGGTCTCGGTCCCACACCCTAATTAATGACTCTCATCTCCGTGTCTCTGTGTACAACTCAGCCATCATAGCTGACGAGAAGAGTGAACGGAAAAATGCCGACTGGTATAAGAAAAACTGTGAGGAGATAGATAGAGACCGTGACTGAGGCAAAAAAGAAAGCCCTTCTGGCATACAAGGCTGCGCCTAGCCCAAGAACATTGCAAGCCCTCAGGACTGCAATGAACAACATCCAGAAGACCGACCGCCACTGTGTCAACATATAATGGCTTAACCTTTGCAACAGTATACAGACAGCTGCCGACACCGGGGATGCAAGAGGAATGTATGAGGGCATCAAGACGGCGACAGCCCCCCACCCCCATCAAAGACCGCCCGCCTCAACTTCAGTACAGGCGAAGACATCACAAACCAGGGGATACAACTGCAGCGATGGGTTGAGCACTATCTCGAACTATATGCAACCCAAAACAACGTCACTGACACAGCCCTGTATCATATTACAGACCTGTCTGTCATGGAGGAGCTAGACACGCAACCCACCCTGGAAAAGCCATAGACTGCTTTGCCTGTGGGAAGGCTCCTGGAAGCGACGACATTCCGCCTGAAGTACTCAAGAGTGGGAAACCAGCGCTGCTACATCCGCTACACATACTTCTCTGCTTCTGCTGGGAAAAGGGATACATCCCACAGAACATGCGTGACGCGAACATCGTCACTTTGTACAAGAACAAGGGAGACCGTAGCGACAGCAACAACTACCAGGGCATCTTCCACCTCAGCGTTGTCGGAAATGCTTTCGCCCGTGTTGCCTTGGCGCGCTTGCAGCACCTGGCCTCCCGCGTCTACCCAGAGTCCCAGTGTGGATTTCGAGCTGGCAGGTCAACTGTAGACATGATCTTCTCACTACGTCATCAGCAGGATCAGCAGATGCCCCTCTGCATTGCTTATATAGACCTGATGCAGGCATTCGACCTGGTCAGTCGGAATGGACTCTTCATACTCCTGCAGAAAATTGTCTGCCTCCTCCCCCCCCCCCCACGTCTATTTGCTGTCCTTATGTCGTTCCACGACA
>JARLTB010000360.1:3140000-3305000 GCA_030141615.1 Unio pictorum | reverse complement strand
CCTCAAATGCGATTTGAACATGGAGACTATTGGGGCTGTATAGGGACAATTGAATGGAAGAGGTGAGGTGACGTCACGGTATTGAAGATTGGTAACAATGTTGCAACAGAGGTAGGAACAGATGTGCATCAGGTTAACCTCAGTTGGGAATAGAGATATACTCCTAATATACATAGACTGATAGAACACATACAATATACAATAGTATACAGGGACAACCATTTCACATTATTTTGTTTGTTGAGGCAAAGAAAGCAAATCTTTTCGAGACCTATGAATGGCCGTGAAAAGGGCTTTTGTGTTATTTTCCTTCTTCCATTTGCTCTAGTTATTCCATTAGCTCCTGACTATTCCAATGATTCCATTCGTCTTCTTCTTTTCCTCCCTTGTTATCCTTTCAGGATGTCCCATGGTTCTGTATTTCTCTTGTATCTTTATCAAGATTTGATTTAGTTTGTAAAATTCCTCATTCTTCTTTCTGTTGTCTTTTACATTTCTCTCTTTAGTCCATATGTCTTTAATCTTTTTCACCTCTACTTTAGAAACGACCACTCTGTCAATACAAAATGTTTTCTAGAACGTACCTGACTTGGATGACGTTGTCAAGTACCTTTTTCAAACTTTCAACTCTCACATACTGAGGATGAGTACAACCTGTTATCTTTTCTACTTTTTCATTCGCGTACTTTCCACAAAATCCCTGGTTAGTTTGAAATTGGACACTTGACTTGTCACAAAGTATTTGGTAACTTGATACCTTCGTTCTCTTTCTAACATTTCCACCAGATAGGATAATAGGATACATCCATCATTCAATACGAATTGTTAGTTCTTTTTAAAAAAACACCGATTGCCATATTGGTGTAGTCAGTGTTGAATGGCGAGAATGACGGACCCTTGAGCTAATATATTTCAAGTACGGAAATAAAGGAAACATTCCTTTCACTCCTTTCCCTTCATCTCTACTCCCAGTTGAGGTTAACCTGGTGCACACATGTTACTACCATTGTTGCAACATTGTTACCAATCTTCAGTTCCGTGACCTCACGAGGCTATGCAGCCCGAATAGTCCCAATGTTCAATTCTCATGTGAGGTTATACATCCTCAGTGTGCTTTTAAAACCTTGATGCTATACAGCCCCCGTGGGGGGAGAGGGTCAGTAATAAATGTTCCCATTGACACTATACATCCACACTTTGCTACTAAAAATGAGTACGTACATGGAAGGCATGAATTCCACATATCTTATTTTTAATGAAATATTCACTTGTACAATACAATGGTTTATCTGATAAAGGTAAGTCACCTATATGTACAATATAAAACCATTAATATGGATGGACCACCATTCATTAAATAAAATCATTTCGAGTCTATTGGTTATTAAATGTCTTCTAAGCAGTTAAGATCTATATAGCATATAAAATGTCATTAACTATACACAAGTGATTAACCTAAATCTTAAATGTAAGTTACAGTGTCCTTTTGTTGCAAGCATTGCAAGTGTATTTCTAAAATAATTGCATGCCAGTATCATGTTATTTGACAACACTCTGTATATTAAAAATATTTGAATAATTTCACCATGTTGCTGGGGCACGAAAAATGTCATAGAGACCTATATCTACAACAACTGTGTTCAACATAGCTATATATTAATATCCAACATCTCATCTTTTTTAATGATGCAACGTAGGGAAACAATATATAACGCATTTCTCTTGAGAGATAAATTTTGCTATTAATGAGAAATAAAATGGTGTAGATTCTCAGTTGAGGTGAAATGAAAAGGGGGAGATCCTCTTAAATTATGTTTAGATATTTAGGTGCTTTGCCATGATACCACACGTGATATTAATTCTTGTCTACGATGACGGTGCATCAAACTTCTGTACAGCAATATGACCAATTATATATATTGTTTGGTTTGGCATTATAACTTTGCATGGAGTGGGTAGAGGCAGCCCAAATAAGATAAATAGCTGCTGTTTTTTCCTTCGGCCTCGTCTTGTTTAAGGACTTAATACTATTTGAATACGCTTTAAATTAAAAGGGTTCAAATAATTTGCGCCGTAGATGATATCAATTGAAACATTTTGATTGGATAAACGTATCGAGTAAGTTTAATAGTATGTGAATATAAATACGTATACTGTTGAAATTTTCATATAGAATACGTTAAAATATGGTTATATATACTGACAATGATCCTTCTATAACAACGTGTATATTGATATCATATTATATGGTAAGTATATTTTACATGCGATATGCAAGCACCTGAGAATTACAATTTCACATTCTAATAATCTGCAGTTTAGTCTAGATATAAATCCTGATTCTTCCACTTAGTAATAGATTGCTATGTTAGTATTCATGCAAAACAATATAGGTCCTAACTTTGCTTTTAAAATTGCTTTGCCGCCACTTTCAACTTTCACCTGATCGCGCTCGTCAATTGATACCAAGTACAAGATACAGTGGAACATGTCTTAAAAGAAACTACCCCTTCTACCAAAACATAATGGTCTCTCGTGACAGGTGGTCCCTCATAACAGGTCATAATACTATATAATCAATAAATATGTAAATGGAGAACCTGGTCTCTCAAGACAGGTGGTGTCTCTTAGCAGTGATCTATCAATACAGATTTTACTGTCTTTATCTTTCAACAATTCGGAGGGTATTAATATAACCTGCTCATTTGCAAAAACATACTGTATCTGAATTAACCAGAGTCAGAGATATTCATACTTCTTAAAGATATAAAATCTGCCACATATCCACCAGAGACTAACTGGATACATGTTTATATCGTCATGTATCTCATTATTTTACCACATCAAAAGTTTTCAGTTGCTTTCCAGTGCGGTACAGTATGGTTAGAGACACATTTTATAACTATACTTAATGAATCGCTTCAATAACACATGTTAACGAAGTACTCAGAAATGTTTCTCAATACCCTGATACACGTTGATAAGGATATCATTTTGAAGAGAAACTAGCTACAATGAAGCTAAAATATATGCTTAAATATTTATCGTTTACTTAACTTCATTGCTTTTTCATTGGATGACAATGCTGGTGTGTGTTATTGTTACCTCTTCGGTAAGGACACTCTTATAAATAATTCTGTTCATTTCATTCAGAAGCAGCTATTTACAGAAAATGTTACTATGGCATTGTTACCTTAGAATTTATCCTACTTTTAGATAGCAAACTTGGAATAAAGATTGCTTTGGTCAGCTTGCAACTAATTAACTGGATCTTTTTTAAAATGTTGGAAAATTGGAAGGAATAAATAAGATAATTATTTCGTGACTAATCACGGGAGTCATGTTCTGTTTCGGTAATGCAGAAATGAATCTATATTCTACGTCTTCACTCTGATGCCACATATTAAACCGTTGCTAAAATGTAAATAAAAAATACATTATATAGACAGATATAATGAAATTTTACTTATTCTGGCGTACTGTGTCACTATTATCATTTGCATGTTCAGTTCAGAATTCAGTCCACCTGTCAGTGCGATCTAACGTTTAGCTATATTTAATACGAAGTTTTGCGCAAGAACCGTTTTTCGGCCATTTGTCGACGGAACAAAACCATGTTTCTGAGTAATGTGTCTGATGGGTTTAGCTTTGTGACCAAATTAGTATGATCCAACTAAGATTTAATGAACATATATTCCTTTTCGCAAGGGTAATTCTTTTTGTTTTGTTGTTGCTTTAACCGAGCAGTAAGTAAACTTTTAATAAGTTCAGTTCTACCGTTCATTCAACAGTGGTCTAATCTGAACATATCTTCCTTCTTGCAAGGGTGAATATTGTGTGTGGCTTTAAGCAGACAGTAAGTAAACTTTCAAAAGCTTCAGTTCTACCTTACACTCTTATTCTATTTCTAACCACAAAATATGGTTTCTCAGTTCATTCAGCAGTAGTCTAATCTCTTTGGAGACTTACACTCGGCTTGTTACTTTCATTCCCTACCGCCTACTTTCTAGTAATCGAGAGTACGGATTAAAGTTAAGCTAATCAATGAAGCTACACGATGCAACCAAGATGGAAAAATGAACCAATTTCGAATTATAAACATGTTACTGATTATTGAAGAGAAAAACAATCATGTTTGCTAAAGTCGTCTTTCATCAGAATGCCAAAACACACTTCTGGTGGTAGTTGCCATACACGTTTTCTTTATCTTACAGATTCGAAGCACACAGTACATGGGGAACCAAATCATTGGAATGATATATGGTACATAAAGAAAACTAACATCCACAGCCACAACCCTCTTTAACAGTCTTCAGGGAAATACAATTTGTTCATATATCTTTTATTTCACGTCCTTGTTTTTACGATAAGAGGAAAACAAATAATTAACTGTTTTCAGCAAGACACTGATTTTGTTTCAACCTGTTCTAAATATTTAGCTTCCTTCATCCAACACATTGCTTATGTGATTTTATAAACACTTTTCTTTCTTTCATCTGACACATGTGGTATATAAATATATTACGCATGCCTTTATGCAAGCGATATTTCTCATCTTTGTAATTTTGAACAAGTATTTACGTCATTGTGGCTTGTTCTAGCGAATAATTCGATTGTCTTGCTTTAATTTAGATAACTAGTTCCATTTTGAGACAAATTTAGGACCAGTCTTAGGAAAATCAAGAGATGTTTGGATGAAAGTACCAAATGGTAAAATATACTAATATTAACCGATGCTACAGTGTTCATTATCATGGTAATATATCGTAATTAATTGGATTAAAGAAAGGGATTAGCAGATTAGTGCTGAGCATTGTCATTAAAGATCAGCTTACAAACTTGATGTTCATTCTTAAGCCATTAGGATCGATGCTAGTTCAATGACTGTGTATTCAAGTTATATGTCAGGCAATGATTGTACGTTATTGTATGCTTACCGTCTTATCATTTGTTTTTTCATGAAGTCAACAATTTTTGGAAACTCGATATGCCAAAACAAGGTTTCAACTGAAATATCAGAAATATATTATACTATTTTGAATGCAATACCAGAATACGCATATTACCTTTATGTACGTTTTGTGTTTTGTGTCTCGATATGACCCACAAACTTCAAAGAACTTGAATTTTTGTAAAATGCTCTTACAATTAATAGCTCTTCGCTAAAATCATCGTCAAGAACGTTCTCCATCGTCGCTGTTCCTGCTCTAGCCATTGCTATTAATTTAAGTAGGTCCTTTACCATAATTTTTCATGTATTATATTAACTGCATTTTTAACTTTACTCCTATTTTAAATCGATGAGATTATGTTTTCTTAATATCATTTGCATACCTCAAAATATTACATCATAGCAATTGCATCAAGCAATTGGAAGAACTGTACTAATGTAACATAACTTGGACCAATGTAATAAACATAATTGAACACCATTGTCTATTCAACTTAAAATGTTATGACTCTATTTGAATAAAACAAATACCAATAAGACGACCAGTTCGCGCATTTTTAAACTATTTCCGTTATTGCTTTTGAACGGTTTATAGTTGCGTACTTTTAGAATCGTTTGTAGATATCATTCTCTTACGTTTTATCAGATGCCCTCAATATTATTTATTATTTTTCTTTCTATTTCCAGGAACAATCGTTTGTTTCGATTGCCTGTTTGTGCCGTTAACTCTATTGTGCTTAGTATTCAGACTTGTAGAAATACTTGACAAAGTTCCCCAGTTATTGCTACAGTTTCAAATTTTAGTGTAAGTACTCTTTTAGTAAATCAATCATGTAGAGTGCAAATATCATCTTCACTGAACCCTGCCATCTATGAACAATATAGACATTATTTGAAATCTAATATACACGTCTAATATGTCTTCAAAGAACTCGTTCAGCCAACCAATACAAATAGTCTTTAAATGGTAAAGTGATTTAATATTTTGGCGCAAAAGCTTGGGGTATTAGAAGTAGATATTACTTTTGTAAGGTACTGTTAAGACGTGTTTCGTAAATTCCACATTTTCTAATGAGATTTTGTTTGAAAATCTACTTTTTGTCCCTAATTTTCAAACATTTTATACATTTTTACAAAAGTTTACTTTTTTTACGGCATTAAACTTAAATTCAGTACAAAATTCAGGACTTTATAGTTTTATCAGCATTTGAAAATTTACACTTTTGTATATATACTGTTTTACATTTGGTAAATTTTATTTTGAAAATTCGAATATTAATTTTAAATACAAACATACTATTTTTGACATGAAAATATTAAACATTTTTAAATCTAGTTTATAGTTTCAACACTCTTTAGAGCTCAATGAACTTAAAAAATTAAACTTTTTCATAAACCCCTTAAATGTATATGTATATAATAACAACAAAACTTTTCTCAATTGAAACATTTAGAATGTATAAATAGTGAAATATTAATTTTGACAATATAAATGTTTTATAAAATGTGGAAATTTAATAACAAACCGGATAAAAGATAAATACAAACAGAGCTAGTATGCTTTCATTAGGGGAACGTGCCTAAACTGCTGGAGAGACATTAATACCATGATAAAGAAGGCTACAGTTTCCAAATATGGACAGATGCCGTGTAAGTTACACATAGAACACATATCCAGACAGATAAAAAAAAACAAAAAATTTATATAAATAGTTTACAAAATACCTAAAATAAAATATTCTGCAATTAAAGTAAATAAGCTGTAGACTTTACATAGTTAAGTATATTACTTTGCATAGTGTACAGCTAAAAGAGACATACAGGAAAGTATAATACATTGCATAGTTAACAGCTAAAAGAGTCATACAGGAAAATTTAATACTTTGCATAGCGTACAGCTAAAAGAGTCATACAGGAACGTATAATGCTTTGCGAAGTGTACAGCTAAAAAAGTCAAACAGTAAAGTATAAAACTTTGCATAGTTAACAGCTAAATGAGGCATACAGGAAAGTTTAATACTTTGTATAGTGTACAGCTGAGAGAGTCACACAGGAAAATATAATACTCTGCATAGTTAAGAGTTAAATGAGTCATACAGGAAACGATAATACTTTGCATATTAAACAGCTAAAAGAGTCAAACACGAAAGTAAAATACTTTGCATAGTTAACAGATAAAAGAGTCATACAGGAAAGAAAATACTTTGCATAGTGTACATCTAAAAGAGTCAAAGAGGAAAGTATAATACATTGCATAGTTAACAACTAAAAGAGTCATACAGGGAAATATAATACTTTAGCGTAGAGCTAAAAGAGTCATACAGGAAAGTATAATACTTTGCATACTGTACACATAAGAGAATCACTCAGGAATGTATAATACTTTGCATAGTTAACAGCTAAATCAGGCATGCAGGGAAGTATAATACTTTGCATAGTGTAGAGCTAAGAGAGTCACACAGGAAAGTATAATACTTTGCATAGTGTAGAGCTAAGAGAGTCACACAGGAAAGTATAATACTTTGCATAGCGTACAGCTAACAGAGTCATACAGGAAAGTATAATACTTTGCATAGTTAACAGCTAAAACAGTCATACGGGAAAGTATAATACTTTGCATAGTGTACAGCTTTGAGAGTCACACAGGAAAGTATAATACTTTGCATGGTGTACAGCTAAAACAGTCATACGGGAAAGTATAATACTTTGCATAGTGTACAGCTTTGAGAGTCACACAGGAAAGTATAATACTTTGCATAGATAACAGGCAAAAGAGTCATAAAGGAAAGTATAATGATTTGCATAGTTAACAACTAAAAACGCATACAGGAAAATATAATACTTTTCATAGCGTACAGCTAAAAAAGTCATACGGGAAAGTATAATACTTTGCATAGCGTACAGCTAAAAGGGTCACACAGTAAAATATAATACTTTGCATAGTTAACAGCTAAAATAGTCATACAGCAAAGTATAATACTTTGCATAGTGTACAGCTCAAAGAGTCATACAGAAAAGTATATTTGTATTTGTAATTCTGAATTTGTTTAAATCAACATGTTTAAGATTAATTCGTTTTGATATGATTGAAGCATAATATACGGAAGTTGACATTCCCTGGGGTTGATAGTAATATCAAATCTTTCGCATTCACAGAAGATAACAATGTCAAACGAAGGACACGTCTGGATTCAAATGGAAATCGCATTAACATTGACATTAATGATGAGATAAAAGAAAAATCAAAATAGTCAATTACACCAAAACGATAAGCTTTTTAAAATGTCTAATTTTGAGACAATATTTGAGCAGATGAATTGGGTGCATCCTTTTGAACTACTGAATTTATGCACGAAATTTACTGTCTGCATTTTTCTAATTTTAAGGTACCCAGTCAGTGTGTTTATCATCTTCCGCTTGCAAATCTTCATTGTGGGAAAATTCTTGTTACAACAGAGATTAAACCCAACTGACCATCAGAGGCCGCTTGCCATAGATAACAGGTGCATCTATATTGTATTCATTATTACATTTATTATTAGTGGTAGTAGTATTAGTATTAGTATTATTATCATCATCATTATCATTATTATTATCGTTATTATTATTGTTCTTATTAGTATTATCATTATTATTATTATTATCACAATGATTATTATTATTATTGTTGTTATTATTATCATTGTTTTTTATTATCATTATTATTGATTGATTGATTGATTGATTGATTGATTGATTGATTGATTGATTGATTGATTGATACTCCATTCATAAACTTTAGGATATTATGTCGTAAGCATACATTATCCTCTTCTAAAAATTTTGGCATCAAAGATATTCGAAACACAAACAGCGGTTCTGCAGTCAGCTATTACTGAATGGATATCTATATAATGAGGTTATGTATTAAATAAGTCGGATGTAATTTAACGTTCATTTGGAAACGTTTATCGTCGTAATTTCTCTTTTTTCTGTTTTCTGTGCATACTGTTTTGGAACTTTAATTATCTCTGTCTCTCTCCCTGTCTGTCTGTCTGTCTTTGTCTGTCTGTCTGTCTCTCTCTGTCTGTCTCTCTCTGTCTCTCTGTCTCTCTGTCTCTCTGTCTCTCTCTCTCTCTTAATCAGAATGAAAAGAGATAATAAGTTTTAAAACAGAAACAAGATCATGCGATCTCCTTTTCATTTCAGAGGGCTATTTGTGAAACTAAAGCCACACAACTCCCAGTTTGTTAGTCATATCAACATACTTAGTCTATCCCATGAAATACCCCTGGCTAGTCATATACGAGTCAACACGACTTATGACATGATCTTGAATCATTTGCATTGGCAACAATTAAGAGTACAACTTGTAAATACTATAAATATTGATACACTTGTTAATCAGAAGAAACTTATTACTCATCTTCATCCTATTACTGCATTTGAAGAACCATTTAGAAGAATAATGGTAAAGTGAGTAGGTCAACGTAACCAATACGTCTTGAAAATAATGTGTGCGCCTACAAAATTTGAATAGTCAATTCCTTTGATAGATCTTAAGACTAAAGCCATTTTAAAATCTTTAATAAATCTTTGAACTGTGTGGTCCTCCCACGTCTGTTTAATCTAATCAAGGACCAAACTTTGTGTCTGGAATAATGCAATATGTTATGCAGTTATTAGCTATCTAACAAATGAAATAGTCTGGCTATCCCCAATTGAATTAAGGGCTCTAGAAATATTGCATTCGACTTTAAAAACATATAATTCGCTATATTGCTTTGATACAGTGAAAGGTTGAGCTAAAGCTGTAAATTTGATGTTGTTGTTTTCTGTACAATAATCGTTATGATTTTGTCCTTATGAATCAGATCATAAAGTTTAAAAGCTTGTAATGTAGCAAGAACTAATCGTTACTCCACTCAGTGAAAACCGAACTTAAACTATGACATAAATACAAAAGAAAGGAGCTTTTAGACTGTTGATACATGTATAGCTCTATTGTACTATCCTTAAAATAACCCTATTCAGGCTATGTCCTTTTATAGTTAAAATGAACACTCATTGAGGACGAAATCGAAACTAACTTTGTCATATAAGTAGGTTAAAGGAGCAATTTATTTAGTGACCTTGACTTCTGGAAAGATGGCAGCTATCACTTAACCGGCTTGAAGCAGCTCTTAGTTTTTGTACTGTGCTTGTTGTCTATCTTTGTCTATATTATTGTGTTTCATCATGCATTGGCTGTTCAGTTCGTATGTGTTTTTTCATCTCCTTGTTTAGGAAAAAAGAACAATTATATATTTCCTCATCTGTCTTGATCCAATGTTGTGACGTCCTTTGTACTTGAATAACCGTTGTGTCAACTATCCCAGCGATACCATTGCGTATTGCATTATTCAACGCCCAATAATTAAAACCACTTGAAAACCACACATAAATAGTTAACTTTATCAACGATAAGAATATCCTTAGCAAAATGATACTAATGGTAACTTGTAAATTATGTATATCGAGTAAAAGCCCATTTTAGGCCATTTCATGACCATATGTTTATTATGTGTCGTCTTTGATGTTACTGTTATCATGTAATCTTGCAAGGTGGGAGATCTGCAAAGGCTTTTTGAAAATCGCATCGTATAAACATGAGCTGGAGAACGAATCGTAGGATAGATCATCAAAAATATCTAAAAGACAAGATTGCATCAGGCGTCGTTGTCTCCGTTAAACAAAGGTCAACGCATTAGAAGGAAATTATGTTAATACAAACATGGATATTAAATAACCGGAGATTATCAAAAATATATTACAGTCCGCTTGGATATTAGTGAAGTAAATCCCCCATGGAAAGGTTATCAAGCGTGGTAAAGGCAACTCATGGAATCGCTCGAGCATGTTTGACCAAACAAATGCTGTAGTAAATCTACCCACTAGTGACAAGTAAGACTTCAGGTTGCTGGTTTGAGGTACAAATACCAAATAAAGTTTATTAGACAGGTATAGTTTTTTTTCCCGTAACTGTTCGTGTGATCAACAGGGTCGATTGCACATTTTCAAGTATGCGTTAATCACTACTGTCGATATTGCGGTAATATATTATGCAAGCGTCGCAGATGCACTCAAGCGTATCTTTGCTAGTTCACCATTAACAATGCTACGTTTGCTGGAAGTGGATCCTGGGAAAGAATTCATCGTACTTTGTTGCTGAGCTGTTTCTTGGCTTTACTATACAAAAGTGCTTTTTCGCATAATCGCTGTTATCAAATTTTGTTTTCTAAATTTTAGTCATGTCCGTATATATGTCAATGGTGGTAATATGCATCTTCCGTGCGTAAATTTCGGTGTAAAGTATCATGATACAATCAAGGCGAAACGATTTCTAACTGAACTCGAACATATGCAGCTTTGACAAATCCAGCAAGCAAAATCCATGTTAGATAGGTTTTGACAGCTTGAGTTGTGATTTGGTTTACTGAGATTAGTAACAAACCCACCATTAAAGATCTTTCGAGATTCAAAGGCTGGGGCACTGGTTAGCTTGAGAAGCTTATCTTGTTCACTATCGCAGACGCATGTTGATTCGAATCCGTTTGCGAAGATTCTCCATGTTTCTGCCACATAGGGGATTCTTCATGAGTTTAAAGAAACCTTTTACAAACTCATTCGCGGCGTTAGTTCCTAGATCCGTATTCATTTAGATATGAAAGCTATCAATGCGTGCTGTCGAACCTCAAGCACTAGATATATCATTGTTATAGCCATCCCATATCGCATTTAAAACTACAAATTTCTCACTTGTCATATATAATTATGTTTCTTCCGAAGACTTGAAGCAAATTTTGGTGGAGTCAGTAAATTTATGGCCATATTAATTTATATTTTTGCACTAATACGGAAATACTTATGGCTCTAACAGATAATCGTTGTGTACATTATAAAAATATTTCAGACATTTTAGATCACAATCAAAGAACTATCTTTGGTCGCTGCTGCTGTTGAAATTGCGTACGTGTGTGCAGCACTCACCTGTGATCAATTCACTGCATTTCCCCCGACAAATAAAGGTTACATTATTGCCAATCCTTAACGGTTGTTGGAATAAAGATACTTGATGTAACTAACTGTTCGGTGCATCGTGGCCATACGGTCGACGGTTTTAATTTTGTCCGAGGGTGTATATGACTTCTAATAGAAATCCCTTCACAAAGTGAGCTCACAACAAATAGATATTGGTTAATTTTAATGAGCTATACCATGATTTTCGTTTTTGGACAACAAACACTTCTCAAAGCATTCCCACGAATGAGAAGTAATGTGAAAGATCGAGAATGTACAAGTACATGCTAATGACACGAACTTGTTCAGACACATCACAGAGCAAGAACATATCAATGCGAAGATACATATCGTGTTAGCCACCCATGGTTATGCATTCAAATGCAGACCAAACTTTGTTTGCATGCTAGTCGTCGTTGGCGGACCAACTTCACGTGCCAAAATTAAATTGACACTTGCTCTTGGTGTTTTCGATACTGTTCTTTTTCACTGTCACTAGCAGGACATGATGCTGAACCTGCATTCGTGTATTTTCCAGCTTTACCAGAATCTTTTCAATGCCTTTATCAATTTCATCATTGATGGAGCTAGTGTCGCTACGGTACAAGAATGTACGAGCTCAAATGTGAATCCACGGTGTAGTGCATTTATAACCATCGCGGTGACGACGTGGCGCCACAGCCAAATGCTCATTATGGACAATATCTAATTTAACCCCAGAGTGGCCAGGTTTTTAACACCGATGTGAATATAGGAATCATAATTGTTGACATTTCTCAAATGTCCTCACCTTGGTTGTTTGTGTTCATATTGAAGGAATATAATTACATCTGCACATTCATGACTTGGAATTATATTCGTTGGACTATTGATTGACATTTTACGATTTCATTCACAAGACTAAGTTCCCCTCAAATGTATAATGCGCGACGTTCACAAACATTTCTTTGCTTTCCTTCTTTTTTTTACCGAGTATTAGACCGTAGAGATGTAATTTTTATTTTCGTTTAGTTTTAAGCTTCCACATCAGATAAGGAATTATATTTATATGTCATTTTTTCTTCTGTTATATCTCTAGAAAAGCCCACGATTTATTCAAGTTCTTCGTGCTGTTTGTCAATCTGAGTATTGGTTTTCTTGTCTTCCTGAGACGTTTAGTCAGCAGCATAATCCTAGGAATTTTCCTCATACCAAGGATGGACAGATCCATGTTTCCAAAATGATTTGAAAGTAACGATAAATGTAAGTAAAATTGTGTATGATTTATGTACGTATGAATGGATGGATGTACGGATGAATGGGTGGATGCATGGATTGATGTTTGGATGGATGCATGTATGCGTGGACGAAATAGAAAAAATAATACGGTACTATAATTGTTGGTGCTTTGTGTATTTTCTACCCGTAATTTTAAAGTATTTAATTTTTAAGCAGCTATTTGTTGTTTTTTTTTCATGCAACCTTAAACGACTTTTCATTTATTCATATAATGTGTCTTCTTATATATTTAAGGTTATATGAATAATATCGGCATGTTGCTGGTCGACTTCTCGCACAATAACCCCATAATGAGAGTGTTCTGTTCTATTCTTCTGAAGACTATTGCAGAAAAGCACGATCGAACCATCCAAAACTTCACTTACGACTCATTTGGAGTGCAATCTTCTCAGAGACAATTTCACGGATAGCATTAATTACGATAATTTAATATATTTTTTGTATTCAATAGTAACCCCATATATAAAGCAATGGGAAACATTAATCACAAGACGATGTAAATTTCGAAAATGTCTTGGTACGTGTCTTTCTCCCGTCATGCTATCGCAACTCCTATCCAGTGGATCTTAATTATTTAATGAACTCAATGCTCTCCCCCACTATTATTATTGCCAGACGTTTTTTTATTTGTCGTCGTCACCTGTAAGATCTTGAAGATGGACTCGTAATGTTTCCTCAACTTCAGTGCGTGTATGTCATCCTCTGTTTGTATGTCCTCCTATTTCCCACAGAAATACTGCAAATATATTACAGAAGTTAATTTGTTAATATTATGAACCTATGTATACCTCTCGGAATATAACATAAACTTTTTTTCGCTTTTAAATGTTTTTTGAATTGTTTCGTTATTTCTTTTATTTTCCTTTCTCCCCTATTCATTAATGCACTGTACCTTTTTGAATATTCACACTCTTTCAAATATTACAGTAACATCATGTCCTTCACTTCAAATGTACTTCTGACAGGGACATAATGCTAATTTGTTTGCACATTATTGATGTCTTAGTAGGCACGAGAGCTATTTATTCGCAAATTGGTTGGAAGTTGACCTGATGTATAAACCCTTCCCTTTACAGGCAGGATTCATCATAGATAAAGGTCATGTGTTCAATCAAACGTACGGACACTTCACCTAAACTGTGTCTCAAATGAAATCTGATCGATGCATATTCTTCTTGATCGTCCAGTCGATTATGGTTCCTACTTGTTGCAATAAATAACCGAACCAGTTAAACATCTGACTAATATTTTGTTAAATAGTTCTATCGAAGAAAAAAAATAAAAATTGTTTACATAAACCAAGTCTTCTATTCTAATGATATATAAGTTTCAAATGGGTGATTATCAATTATGTTTTGTGAAATCCAGGTCACTCAAGGTCAAGAAGCAAATGGCTGGTTGCATACACCTTAATGAATAATCCCTCCATCATCGGAATGAGGAAGCACGCTCTGCCAGGCATATTTCTAATGGAGGCAGCAAACGCTCGTGCAGACGTCATTGACAGAGTTAAGCGAAGTATCGCCTCAACACTATTTATATACATTGGAATGATTGTTGTGTTGATGAAACTTGCCTTCCTTGTTTTTGGCATCAAATCAATTGTTCAATTTTAGTGTCACTTTGATGGACTCCATCAGCAATGTTATATGAACTGCATGCGCTGTTACCAATGCAAATTTGATGAATATTGGAACCATTCCTTTCGATTTCCGGATGATACTCCTGGGTTATCCATGCAAAAGTTCGATCCTTCTACAATACATTTTTTTTATAAATTAAAAAAGGGTATGCTACTTCAAATTATGAAAAAAGAGTTAATTCGTTAATAACGACTAATTCGAACTTCTTGTAAATATCAAAGTCAGCTTAATAATAACAAGAAGGAAATCAAAACGGAAGTGGTAACTTTGTTTCATATTTTCATATATAGGTTCCATCTAATGTATTCATTCGACATTCTACATAGATGAAAGGAATCTCCTATGCACATGTATGTCATTGAGGATGGCAATGCATCAAATCATGATGCCATTATAGTGTGTATTTAAATGCATTGTATTATTCATTACTATTCCAGCATAACCGTATTAGCCAGAAAATTACATGGTATGTATATTCAGATAATTAACTAGTTCACGTCATTTATAGTGTTGAAATATTTTATGTAAATACAAATAAGAATGCACTTATATTGTCCAATAAGATTATTGAATACAACGATGTGTTTCTTGCGTACAGAAGTTTAATATGTACCAGCGTGGATACCGTCTGTTTTAAAACGATGATTATCTCATTCATACATAACAGTCATCAGGCATAGTTTTGGTCGCAGAAGTGGCTAACATAGTGCGTTAAGAATCGCGGTTGACCGAGTGTCAAAACTAATACTGTGTGACACATTCATTTTGAAAACGTATTGCTGTATTCAGTTCCAAGAAATTGTAAATATTGTGTGATATATATATATATATATATATATATATATATATATATATATATATATATATATATATATATATATATATATATTGCTTCATGTAAACGTAATGGAATTCAAGTTTTAAATGGCAGGTTTCATTATGATTTTGAATATCCGTTCGTGTGCTTAGCTTATGAAATATGAACAAAGTTTATTACATAGTTCCTTTTCATTGCATTTCCAGTTGTATCATACTTGCATGTTCAAGAATGGTAAGAGTGCATACATTTTTCCGTTGAAATGCTGTAAATATTTCATTATAATACTTCAATGGTCAATAGTAATAATAATGTTTTGGAGGGTTCTGGTTTCTGAAAATAAAAAATGGATTTGAAAGATAAGTTTTATGACTTGTTTGTGCCTTTAGACTGAGTTTTATACTGGTAATCCAGAATTCATCTGCATGGACTAAACCAAATATTTATCAAGCTGTCATTTCCTTATTCTATTTATTTTAGATTCTGCGGATTTTGCAATGTCCATAAACCATCCTTTAATATGTGCGTTGGGGTACCGAGTTACAATAGCAAGAATGAGAAGCAAACGTTATTGCGTAATATTAGGAAGATCATTTATGTTGATGTTTTATTGTGTAAGTTTGTGCGGGACAAAAAAAAATTCATATGTGTGTGTAAAATAAGGAAGGAAATATAAAGATGTGAAAATGTTTAGCTTATTCTGTTGGAGACAAAAGAAAAATAGTTTTCAAAACTTTAGATTTTATTACAAAATTCCTTTTTGCAAATATTACATATATTGCTCTGTGTAGCATAAATATTTCAAGATCCTCATTATTCAAAAAGCGCTGTTGATAATAGTAATTGGTAAGAATCGTAGTGGATATACATCACTATATAATTAAATCTATACATGATTAACACTAGAAAAATGGACACTTTTTACTGAGTCTCTGATTTGGCAGTACCTGGGCTCCAGGTAGAATAAGGATTTACGTTTGCTTAGTTTAAAAATGATATTATTACCGAATGTTTGCGAGGAATGTGTAACAGAGATTGTAACGCTTGACGTTTTCTTAGTTCATATGAGAAGGTAAAATATGGCCATTGCATGAAAGGCTGTTTAGACTACTCTACATATTCTAGGGCTTGATCATTGATTATTGTAAAAACATCTTTGCCTTTATTGTAAAGAAAGAAGCATTTGTATAAATATAATGAACGTAATGGCATTAATGACAAACCATAAGATGCGGTTAGGTGGGAATATTACAATATAAATGACATACTTACTCCAAATATGTCATATCAAAGTAGATTTCAAAAGAAACCAAGAGGTTTTTCTTTTCAAAATCTCTAACTGAGGATGGGTCTTGCTTCAAACTATTTACATTGGAATTTAACTGAGGATGGGTCTTGCTTCAAAATATTTACACTGGAAATCTAACTGAGGATGGATCTTGCTTCAAAATATTTACTTTAGAAACTTGATTTAATCACTTTAAATTACATTTAGCTCTGAATGTACCACTTATCATTATATTTTAAGAAATATGGTTCCATAATACTAACTTTTAATATACGTCCAACCTCTCTCATAACTCGGATTTTCTTTCTTATCATCTTTTTAAAGAGAATGCATATAGCAGATAAGTATCATATAAAAATTTGAATGATATTAGAGAATTTTTTTTAAAAAAGCTTCATGCCAACACAAAATCCTTTATTTACCCACCGAATTGCAGTATTGGTCTACTATGTATTGCATACACAAAACATATGCGTAATATTTAGTATTAACACAATATATATATATATATATATATATATTTATATATATATATATATATATATATATATATATATATATATATATATATATATATATATTTATATATATATATATATATATATATATATATATATATATATATATATATATATATATATATATATATATATTAGTTTATGGATTGTGTCTTCGTGTATGTTATTGTAAATTACCAAATAAATAATCTTTCCTCTTAAATCTTGATCCCTAAACTGCAAACCTCTCAGATTTCATCATCATATGTAGTGATGTTGAGTGAATTAGATCTTTATGGACCGAGGCAAAGGCAAAAAAGATACCCAAACGGAATATTAATATATATCATTAGTGTATCATTATTACATTAATAGTATCATTTGATACGACTTGATTCAAATAAACAAAGATATTACTTACAGCACAATACTTAGTGTTGCAAAATGTACGAAGGATGGCAGTTGTCGAGTGGGATACCCTGGGGACAATGGAACTCCTATGTTAAATTTGGGTGTTCGTACCCTGGGGTCAAAGGACAATTTAACATGCTTTGGATTATATAGTGGACAATGAAAACTTAACAAGGTGGAATATCTGCGGCACTAGGTAGGAATTGTTTATTTGCTTCTTTTGTTTGTTTGATTAGGAGTTTTAACGTAGGTTAAAACAATTTTTCAGTCATATATCGCTACGATGTCTGCATTGAGGCAGTTTATAGTAATGTCTAGCACTGGGACATCATGACATAGACATGTAGCATGATGTTCCACCCAGTCATATTATCCTGACCCCAGGCCGACCAGTTCTAACACTAACCTCTTAATGCTGAGTGCCAAGCGAGGCAGTTGTTAGTACCATTTTTGGAAGTCTTTGGTATGACTCGGCCGGGGATCGAACCCACGACCTCCCACTCCCGCGGCGGACGCTCTAAGCACTAGGCCATCGAAGCGGTATAGATATGAACTGAACATGGATTCGACAGCTTAGGGACAAGGGAGATTTAACATAGCGACAAGGGGTTGGGACTTTATGGCGACAAGTGAAATTAAACATATCGACAAGTGAATGAGACTGTCAAGGAACAGGGTAATTTAACATGGTGGTACTATCTGAGAAACTAGATACGAATTGAACATTGATGGAACTGTATAGGGACAATTGAAATTGGAAATCGTGACGTCAAGGTACTAGACACTGGGGAAACAATGGCAAAAATGTTGCCAGTGGCTGATCACAATCGATGGGAGTAGTTAGATTTTGAATATGCGCCATTTTAGGGATGCACACAATAGAGATATAGACATGGACATACATAGACTTATCTACATAAATCTATAACACAAACATACCATATGGACAAGGAAAAATTTAACATAGGTGATCTACTATACGGACAAGGGAAACAACGTGGGTGGGACTCATTCGGAACAATGTCAACTGAACATGGGACTGTCTAGGGACAGGTCAACCTTGAACATGGATGGGCCTGTCCAGCAAAAATGGGTGAATTGTTTAGGGACAATGGTGGTTTAGGGCCAAATAAAACAGAAACAGCGATAGACATATACAAATACAAGCCCCTAAATTTATATTTATTGCATTACCTAGACCTGAAATTATAGAAGCGGTGTTCATAAATTTGCAGTATTTTAATATTGCCATAAATAATCATAATCAAGTAAAAGAACAACGCCAAAAGGGATGTGACTAAAAGTAATGCTAAATTGGTTTAGACTAAAATGGATCAACCTAGTATATATTTACGCCCTCAATTTGTGTGACGATCCTTTTTTTTAAAAAAAAGCCTAGTATCTATTTAAAGCTACAACCTGTAAATTCATATGGAGAAACCCAAGTCTATATGTAATTCTAGCTTCAATAACATGACTGTACTGGACACTACGAGAAAAACGAACAATAGTGTTGCAAGGGGCTGACCTGAATACGATCTACTGTAGACTAAGGTAGATAGATAGGTGACATGAATTGTATAGGGACAAAGGGAGATTTATAGTGACAAAAACCAATAGACACATACACAAGCACAATTCAGATGGTATGTGTTAACTCATAATATAAACGAAGAACACGAAATTTCACAAAATAGACTATCCCCTACAACATCACATTAACTATACTATTTAACACATTATCCCAAAACTCCATGTGTTCGCTCAGAATGTAAACAAAGAATATAAAATCTTACAAAAACGACTATCACTTATATCATATAAATATTATCCATCACATCACCATGCTATCTATGTAGGCAGGTAGATAGGTTAAATGACTTTGACAGGGACAAAGGACATGCAAAGACCAGTACAACCACACACACGCGCACACAAGCACACCAAATGTAATGTTTTCGCCCAGAATGTAAACGAAGAAGATGACATTTCACAAAATAGACTATCTCTTACACCATATAAAATACTATCCATGACATTCACTATACCATGTAACACTCTTTAACATACAATCCCACAATTCTTGTGTAACAGACAATCCCACAATTCTTGTGTAACAGATAAAGAATGTAAACAAACTATCCCTTACATCACATAATTATTATCCATCACACCATTAGTATGTCCAGCAAATCATAATCACTAACTAAAATGAGACGTGTTCGCTCAGAGAGGAAACGAAGTAGATGAAATCCCTGAAAAGAATATCTCTTACACCACAAAAATATTATCCAACACAACACTAATTTATGCAACATATTATACTCATTCTCCAAAATGTCATTTATTCGCTCAAAATGTAAGAAAAGGAAATGACATTTAACAAAAAAGTCTATCCCTTACACCTCACAAAATGATATCCATCAAATTAACTATACCATCTAACACCCTCTGAACACGCTATTACAAAAATCTTGTATTACAGCTCAAACTGTGATCGAAGATTAAAACCACAAAAAGACTATCCCTTATACCACAAAAAGACTATACATCACAACACTATTCTATCCATCACACCACTATTCTTTCCATCATATCATACAGACTATTCAAAATGCCATATGTGGCTTAGAATGTAAGATAAAGAGATGGAATGTCACCAAATAGTCTATCATTTACACCATCAAAACACCATCTATCACACCACTATATCATCCAACATCCCTATTCTATTCATTATCCCATACACTATCACAAAGGTCATTTTCAGCTTAGAGTTTAAGAAAAGAAGATGAAATCCCACAAAAGTCCTCTCACATACCTTATATACCGTCCATTATATTCCATTATTCACTCTATCCAAAGCTTAGAATGTAAGAGAAGGAGAAGAAAAGGACAAATAAAGACCGATACTCACACAACCACACACACATTACGCACGTGCTGTGTTAGCTTAGAATGTAACCTTTGAAGATGAAATTTCACCCAATAGACTATCCCCTACACCACCAACAAACTATACATCACACCACTATATCATCCCACATCCCAATTCTATTCAACATCCCATACCCACACTATCACAAGAGGCCATTTGTAGCTTAGAGTTTAAGAGAAGATGAAATTTCACAAACAAGACTATCCCTTACACCTCAACATTTCTCCGTTAAATCAACTATAACATCCCTTATAGCATACTCACTATCCAAAACGCCTTCTTTAAGGTTAAAATATAAGAGAAGATAACCTCTCACAAACTATACTATCCCTTAGATTATAAAGAATAACACACCGCTCTAGTGGCCTAGTGGTTCGAGCGTTCTCTGCAGAAGCGGGAGGTCGTGGGTTCGATCACCGTGTTAGTCATACCAAAGACTTACAAAAATGATACTAACAGCTGGCTCGCTCGGCACGCAGCGTTAAGAGGTTAGTGTTAGGACTGGTCAGCCTGGTGCCAGAATAATGTTACTAGGTGGGGCATCAAGCTGCATGTCTGCGACATGATGCCCCAGGGATAAACATCACTATAAACTGCCTCACTGCAGACATCGTATCGATATGACTGAAGCATTGTTAAAGCTACGTTTAAAAAAATCTTAATAACACACACACACACACACACACATAAATAACTAATATTTATCATTCCATCTATATCATCAATCACTCACGCCCACAAGCCGAAGCGTTAGCTCAAATATATGCCAGTGTTTCTGAAGACGACATGACTGAGCCTGCATCAATGCCCTCCACGTTTTGTCATAAAAACATGTGAGACCCAATTCAGCCCCAGTAGTGTCACATTTGAGAGACGCAAAACACACCTTCAAAAAATTTAAAACGCAGGATTACACATGTACTGTGAAATGCATAGAGTTCAAGCAATGTGTAAAACTTAAGGTTTGTAATCAAGATGAAACGAGGAGAAAGCAGAAACCAAGCGACAAGAGCGATCCATGTCACACAATACCTTCCAAATGTATTAGTAGATGTTTGTGCTAGCGACCTTGAAGATGATATGACTACCTCATATTCAACACCATCTGCATCCAATACAGAGAGAGAGAGAGAGAGAGAGAGAGAGAGAGAGAGAGAGAGAGAGAGAGAGAGAGAGAGAGAGAGAGAGAACACGGTAGTAACTCTAATACGATTTTCTGAGATTGCATCCCCTTCTCTTACATTCTAGGCGAACACATGGCAATTTGGATATGTAATATTATATTTGGATTTGATATTAGTATGATGGACAATTTTATTTTTCTGTGGTGTAACGGATATTCTTTTTTCCGTGCAATGTCATCTTCGTCGTTTACATTCTGAGCGAACACATCCCATTTGGTGTGTGTGTGTGTGTGTGTGTGTGTGTGTGTGTGTGTGTGTGTGTGTGTGTGTGTGTGTGTGTGTGTGTGTGTGTATTGGTCCTTATTTGTCGCTATAAAACTCATTTTGTCAATATCAAATTAATTTCACCTACCTACCAACCTACCTACCTACCTATCCACCTACCTATAGTAACGTGTATTCGGGTCAGCCATTTACAACATTGTTGCCATTAGTCCCTTAGTGTCCAGTATAGTGATGCTAGAAATGTTGAGGCTATAAATATAGACATATATCTTGATTTGGTTATCTTGACATTTCGTGCAGATCACATATTAATACGAACGAATCAGGATGAAATAAAACATGGTCCTAGTTATACAGAAGATACATGAAGTTGATATCATTAATAAATGAAAGATCTTTATTATATGACCTCACAAACGGTAACGTAGTTCCTTAACTACTAATATCAGTAAATATTTAAATGTCGCGCAATGTGATTTCAAACAAACTGTCAGCAATCCTGTGTGCTAATCGTCAGCAATCCTGTGTGCTAATCGTCAGCAATCCTGTGTGCTAATCGTCAGCAATCTTGTGTACTGATCAGATCACTCAGAACGAACCTTTTCTACCGACGACATCAACAAATATCTCATAGTTTATCAGAAGTGTTGTGTCAATAGATAGACCAACATCTCACTAGTTCTCTTGAATTGTTCATTTCTGAGTACTGCACTATGCTAAAAGATTTCTCGAGAAGGCACTCGACAATGCTAGGTTTGCTTTTGAGTTCTACAGCGAAGGCTATGACCCGTTGTCATACTATTTGTACAGTCAAGTTAAACGAATACATAAACTTTAAAAATCTAGTTGTCTGTAACTTAACTTGCCGCGAAGTTATAAACATTAAAATGTCGCCACTGAAGTTTCACCACTAAACGCAGTATATTAAGAGCGGAAAACAAAGGATTAGGTAACTAAAAACAGGCACAATTCACAATTGAATTCGAATTTTGTTAATAAAGATAACATCCTTATTTATCCTTTGTTCCTTATGTAGTTATTGCTTATTATAGACGAGTTGAGTACTGTAAACAATATATAAACGTTTTTCATTTTATTCGTTTGCAAATTATACATTCTCAAATCCAATAATGAATTAACAGTAAGAACATCTGTGTGATTAGTTTTATGACCATTTGAGATAGGTGTATTACATTTTTAGCGTTTGTTGCATTTCAGTTTTCAAATTCAAGATTTTATTTATTTTAATAACACATTTTTTTATATCCAGCTAATATATTTTGTTTCTTCTGTAAATAAGTAACGCTTTCAACCGATATTCCAAAGACCTACCTTCCCCAGACATCAAGAAATCGTCCGTTGTCTACAATATAAGTATATGTGCAACAAAAAAAACACGTATGTGTATTTCTGCTACTGAAGAACGAAAATATTTTGATTTATACGTGGACACATTTGTCTATAAAAGAAAAAAAATGCAATTTTTTAAGCATCATTTCATACCTTACTTTTTTTTAATCGTCCAAGAAACAAATGTGGTCTAGGGTATTGTTTTTAATTAAACTTTAATAGAGATAAATGAAGTGACTTTTGTGACGTAAAATTTGATACTTTGTATACTTCACATAAATTGACGAAGAATCAATTTAAAATAATAACGGTCCACTCCTTGTTCCATATATTCATAAACTTTGCTAACCCCAACCATCGGTTTTTTTCTCTTCTTTTTCTTTCCTTTTCTCTCTTTAGTCTGAATACTCTCTTCATAACGCCATTAAAATCTTGACATGTTATCTGTCTACAGTTTCATCATATCGTATTTAGGGACGAATTTTACATTAAATGTTGAAGTAACTGAGGAAAACGTATTTTATGTAAGATAGTATCACAAACGCAAATCCGGTTTACGAAATAAAATTCTTGCATATCTTTCCAAATCTATTCTTTTTTTTCTTTTTTAAGATATAAGTACACAGCTTACAAAGTGCGAAAATTGTGCGTGGTTCGTTATGAATAAGATCTATCAGACGTGTTTGCACTACGATGGTGAGTTATTCTACTTTCTAAAAGGAACGAAACTCAAATGTTTTGCCGGTTCTAATATGGGTTTTCGTTGCATCGCTATTGAAACCGAAGCGGGCCAGATGACCATCTCCAATGATACAAGAAAATAAATCTGTAATACTCGTTAAGTTAAGGCAACAGGTCAATCAATCAATCAATCAATCAATCAATCAATCAATCAATCAATCAATCGAGAGAGAGAGAGAGAGAGAGAGAGAGAGAGAAAGAGAGAGAGCATTAGATTTACCTAAGGATAAACATTAGCAGTTTGTATTCATAAACAATTTTTTTTTATTTGTAGTAGATGTACAACTCGTGTGTTTAATTTGGATTTTTAACGTAGCTGTACCAACTTTTCAGTCACACAACTATGATGTCTGCCGTGTAACAGTTTACAGTGATATACTGGGGCATCATGCAACAGACATGTATCATCATATCTCGTTCCGTCACATTATCCTAATATCAGTTGAAAAAGTCCTAACACTAACCTCTTAACGTTGAGTGGCAAGCAGGGCAGCCGCTAGAACCATTTATATAAGTCTTTGGTTTAACTATGCCGAAGTTCGAACTCGTGACCTATCGCATTCGAGGCTCTATAACTTCGTATATCGCAAAGGGTTAGAATATTAAAGAAAAATAATTTCCCAGGGTTTCCTCGATGTTTGTACTGGCTATTTAAAAAAAAACTTGTATATCGTAGGTACTGTTCAAAAATACCACTACTTTTCTTTCTTTAGGTGTGTGATTGACCTTACTTCAGATGTGCACCTCTCAGAAAAAAATGCTAGCTCCCCCACTGCTCCGCCCCACCCCACCCCCAACCCCAATCTACGCATCTGAGCACGAACCATCACATAATGAAAAGGCGACCTTCATCTGACGGACTGAGCTTGAAATTTACCTGAAAACCTTTTGTTGTCTGACCAGATTTATTATTTTGGTCGAGCTCATTGATAATGCTTACGTAACCGAGTTCTGGAGCGAGTGTGATTATGTGCTAGACTTTACGTATTGTTTAGACAAGAACAAATGCTAACCAAATGCTAACCATTATTAACTGACCTTACCTGGAAAAATGGAGAAAAAAAAAAGAAATATGTAACATAATCAACTGGGCGATATCAGCCCCATATACGTCTCTTGTTCATGGAGCAAACAAACCTACTTTGATTTGAAATGCAACATGCTGGTTCAATTTGATACTGAATAAAGCTTATGTTTGACCCAACCAAGTAAACCGTTTTTGCTCAGCTGTGCTATACGTTAATCATCAATTCATTTATGTTTTCTATTTCTTGTACTTAGCCATACTTGCAAAACGTGAGCATTCAGTATGATCTATGACACTGTCATATTCTTTGTTTGTGGGTCAGGTTTTAAAAATATTATTCCGACACTGACTTCCTGCGCACGTACATGTTCAGAAGAAGGAAAAAATGCATTACAAAACAACTAGACTAGTTTGATGGTGTATACGGAAAGAATGACAGATGTTAACCTCGTAATCCTGATCCGATGGCGAATAGTGTGTGGGCTTCTAAACGGCCGCAACATATTGCACATCCATTTCAGTGGACATGTAATGAATTAATTACCTTATGATATTACTTTCTGGCTATTTCATTCATAGAGAGCATCGCAAATATGTTATCTATATTTGCTAGCGATGCAGATGATGTATATGAAGTTACCCCCCCCCCCCCCCGTTCAAGTGAAAAACATCATGTCGATTGAATGACCAATTAGCCTTGTTACGTCTATTGGATTTAAATTAATTTTTTTTTAATCTTAAATCCAAATTTGTCATTTTGCCTTTAAAATGAATTAATTGGGAGATTATTCTAAAAAAAATCTCTGACCATCCTTTAACTGTAAACAAGTTTTTGACCTTGGTTTGTTAACCTAATTCCTGACCCTGCTTTAGACATTTTCAACAAGCTTCTAAAACTATTGGTTAATTTCAATGACAACTTTTTATTTTTAGTTCTTGGGGGTAGGAAATATCTAGATTTTTTAGAGTACGTGATTTAGTGAAGGCAGTCTCTTTCTGTGACCTTCCATGAACTTCCATAAAATCACGCGATCACTTGTTTACTTAAGAAAAACAGGTATATGAATTGTTGTTTGGGATAGAACAGTTCAGTAGAATCTGGGCTTTTAAAATTAACAGTTGTGTTTTTATGTTTGAGTGTTAATTTGAATTAACTTGTTCTGGACATTATGTCATTTCGTCATAGCAAGAGGAATTATTTGGAAAAGAGCCTGCATTCATAATTTCATTTGGATGAATATGAAATAAGAACTGTATCACGTGTCAGCCATTTTGGATTACATCCTCAAGATTCGAACCTGGAACTATTATAACATTTATTTATCAGGACTCTTGCAATTCCATTAGTGGATTATTTTTGTGAATTCTATATTGGATTAATGTTGGATTTGATTCTCTAAAACCGTAAGTTTATTTACTTTATGAAAATAATTGTACTTAATAAATTCTTTGTTCAAGTTAAACAAGCTTGTTAGTTTTCATTCTTTCTGTGTTGCTGCTTATTCGAGCCTAAGCACGTAACAGCCTTGTTTAACCAAAATTTAATCTTGTTTGGGGGACATTATTTCCTCTGTTGATGAATCACGCATTAACTCATTTCCGTTTCTTTAAAGAATGGCTCTCAGATGAAGCTTTCTGAAGATGTTGAAAAAGGAAACGGAAAGTAAACGCACTTAAGCGTACTCCGTATCCCAGTCACCCACCCGGTTTTACGTACTGTATCACCAATATCAGCTTGAAACAGCTGCCGCTTTAGAGCAGTTAAGTTAAGCAGTCTACCTGGAAAGAATGGCAGTTTCTGAGATTTGTAACACTGATTTCGGATTTACCTTTTACGCTGAGAATGTTCACTGGTTTCTCATTGCCGCGGTAAGTTCAGAAAAGACACATATGAAAGTTATACTTGGTTTCTAGAAAGTAACGTACTTGTAGATAAAACTTTGATCAATAAGTTCTGTAGTACATGTTTAACAATGGCTGCTGTTTACTGCGCAGTCACGATGTATTGGTGAATGAACGGATAGCGGTATAATTCGCAAATTATATTGCATATGAATTTGAGCTGTAACATTATCCCATCCTTTTGTTTCGTAAATGTACCTTATGTATGGGTGTGAATCTCTTTATGTGCTCAGATGCCGTCAAGCGCATAACAATAATTTCAATAATTCTTAAATTACAATCATAAAATGATAAACGTTCAGTCAGCTGGGGAGGGGTGGGGTAAATAGACCAACTAGACGAAAGTCGGTAACAAATATGAAACTGATCAAACCTGAGTTTCAAAAGACAAGCACCAACCATACTCATTCCATACTCATACATACTTGTCGTAGTGGTCATTTTTGGACAAAGGTTAGTAGGGGCCCAATACTCATTGCGAAGGCTTTCCATGATAAAGTGGTAAAATGGACGTCTGAGGTTACAGGTAGTTTTAGAACCGGTATTAAATATCTGCGTAAAATGCGACACGTATAAGTTGTCATCGATTATCAGATATCGTTGTAAAAGGTCCACCGAGACGGGTATTAATTGTCATCGAGAACAGTCCGTCGTAAAGAGTAAAACTTATGATAAGCACCGAGGGTAGATGAAAAAATTTCGTCCAGTTACAAGTTAGTCCCCAAAAGTGCCCTCCAAACAAGCCTCTGTTTTCATATAAGTTTGCACAGATAAGTAAATATATTTATAAAAACTAGGGACTAAACAAGTATTTGGCATACTAATGTGCAATTTAAGTCTTCTTCCAAGTAATATAATCAGAGTAAATATGTGATCTGCAGACAATGTATAAAATGTTTTCATATACCATATAGGTATTAAAAAGTTCAAAGCGAATTAACTGGGTACCTAAACATCGGTCGACACGCCGAAGTCTACTTTTTACACCAATTCCCGATACTCAATCTCTTTTTTTTTAAGTTTTATATACTTTAGGATATGCCATACAAGAAAAAAATGTTAACATTGCAAATGATAGAATGTGTCTTTTGTGCTGGCGCAGTATTTAAGGCAACCACAAAAGCACAATTTTGGTTATACAGTAAGTCAATTGTGGTATTTACAACCAATTAAACGTGGAAAATGGCTAAATGTAATTCAAAAAGATTTCATTCGAGTAGTTTAATGCAAAATATTGCAAAGAAAATAGATCAAGGATATGAAATTGTAAAGAAAGTTTTTTTAAGGTGAAAACACAAACTCACGTCTTATACACATTTATTAGACATTTTGAAAATCATCATGTGAACAAATTGGTCGAGACGAAAGGCAATTGGACACGTTATTTTGAACTTATCTGCACCCATATTTATTGCTACACAATGCGTTGAACACTCCATGGAAAGAAATGATATTGTCTTACCTGTGTGCGAACAATATATGGGTATAAATTAGAATATTCTCCACGACGGGGAAGATGAATGACACTGACAGACTGTTAAACCTGCTTTTTTTATTTAGGTAAATTTTAAGCGGGTTGTTAGTCGAAATAGCTTATATGAAAATGATAATACAGGCAAATAGTCAGTGAGTTGTTAGTCGATACAGCTCCTGTTAAAAATTAATACAGGTAGGGTGAACGCGAGCTGTCAGATGTGGCAATTTAGGCGTTGGAATGTAAACAGTTTAGTATGTTCTCGAGTTTCAAACTAGGACTATAGTCTTTCTTCATTTTTCCAGTAGGGGACAACCGTTAACTCCTATCACTAAGTTATCTGGTTTAAAATACGATTGAGGTGCTGATCTTTAGCTGAAAGTGATTACGTACTCACATTCACACCAGCAGTTACCATGTACTTATCCCATGGTGGAAACTACTTTATGTTTGGAGTACCTTTGGAATTCCACGCGTTTATTTTCGCCCTAAGAACACCAGGAGTTTATGGGGGTATCAAAAAAATGATTGTATGTATAATTTATATTGCCTACAGAATTCCTTGCGTTTCGACCTGATAACTCACATAGAGGTTATCTTCAAACATGTATTTAATCAATGGATGTAATAATTTACACCACCACCTGTAGAAATGGCGTTAATTATGTCCGGTACATTCAGAGTACATATGCTAGTCAACGACTGACCAAGGTTTGGACAAATAATAAATTAGTTTTTTTATAAACCAATTTTTCAGTCGTTCATTTAAAAGTAGCGTACTATAACTAATAGTTAAATATGTAAATGCGCCTTTCGTATGGATGCCTTTGCGATTTTGACAACTTTGGTTGTATCATTAGTAGTTGTAGTTTAGAATGCTATATAAGCATCAAAGCCGACCCGCCAGAGCGAAAACATTAACAGCAATATTATTCATTCACGACATTCACGAAGGCCATACCTGAAAAGGCAGCATCGGTGCTTTCAAAAGTCATTAACAGGTATGCGAATAAAAGTTTAATTTTCGATCTATATTTGTCCGTCTATTTGAGAGCATCCAATAGAAAACGCATAGTGTTTTAAGCTTCGAGAGAAGAATTTGATACAAAAGCGACCCTGAAGCGTTCGTCACTCCGGTCGTTTCGATGACATGCACGCAGCTATTTGTTTCAAGAACCAGCCATGTCCCTTATGCTGGTTAGTTATAAGTATTTCTTGTGAGGCGTTATACTGAGCGATAATGTTACAAATATGTGCAATTATGGTCCTGTTTACATGGATCGAAAATGATGCCGACGTTGTGTCGTTACGACTACCGTGACGGTTTATAAAGCAAAAACTCGCAGCAGACACAGTGATATTGTAATTGTTATTGCCGAGTTTAAACCACCAACGGTGTTTAAGCATTGCGTTGAATAAAGCGATTGTAACCAGAAACAATTATTGCCGTAACCGTAGTAACTGAGGTGATTTTGGCAGTCGTTAAGTACACACTCTCAGGTTTGCGACCAAACGGTTCCACAGACGGGTAGAGCCCAAATAAATCTGAAGTGCTCGTCGCTTAGGTGACCGTAGCGCGTCCTTTGAAGATGCCAGAACTAGGTAAACTAATTGTGTGCTTTTAACCACGCTAGGACCTTAGCAGGTGATTTTTTAAATCTAAATTACATATAGCGAGCTCATAGATATCGTCTTTAAATAATATATGCAAATATTATTTTCCACAGGCAATAGTAGGCAAATTCCCGTATGGAATCACAGCCCACATAATTAACTTGTAGAGGAGTACCATTAGCACATAATTAACTTGTAGAGGCTAAATTTATTAGATTACCTGTAACACAATCTGACTTAGTGAGCGTGATCTCAGTTTTAAAACTTAATTTTAGTAACAGTTTACTTGAGCGGTGTAGTGGGAGATAGCAGATGCTTTATGAAGAATTATATAATATTTATAAAGCATTTAAATGCAATAGCAATAAATTTATTTAAAAGTTATCATAACCATTTGATTCAGTTTTTGGATTTTAAAGTGCCAAAATTAGTGTCGGTTGTGTAATAGTATATAACTATTAGTTTTAGAATACTAGGCCGAAATACTTTTCTACTGAGATGTTCATACTTTACCGCTCGAACAGTTATCTGCCACTGCACTGTCAGCATTTATATTTGTAGACTCCAATTCACGTTACATGACCTTAGGCAATCCATGCTTGTCCTTTTCAGGTCTAGCCATGGCGGTAACCAAGTCAACTGTTCAAACTGCATAGAAAAATCCATTTGAGCATAAAAGTTAGAATTTAGTTGTCCTCCCAATATCCGTGGTGTGCGTTTTTACTTTCAATATTATTTGTATGTGCATACCTATGAATTCGTTGAACTGAACCAAACGGACAAGTGAATATCGATGCGAATGGGGAGAGAATACAGCGTATATATAATCCAAGGAGTTGTAATACGGTTAGATATGGTCCCTATCAAATGCATAATATTTTGCACATTGAGGTAAAATGACAAGTTCTACGCAACCAAGAACGTACAATAATGAACAGTAACATTCATTCTAACTTATTGTTCAACACAAGACTTACAAGAGAAATGTGATTTTTTGGCTGGGCAGATTGATTCCATCACTTGTCATGCGTCTCAGTTGTTCGGTATAAAAGAAAACCTCCATCGGATGATTGAAGTCACAAATTTATAGACTAACATCATATTTCTGGCTTTGATATTCCAAAATCATGGAAGTTGAGATAATTCATTTCCTAAACTATTCATGTGAAATTCCAGCACGACACACGCATGGAGCAAGATGGAAATGAATATGGCACAATAACTGCCTACATGCGAACTTCTTTCTACATAATGTTAGTGTCCTAAGGTTTGTAGAACTGTTATTGCTTTAGATGAATTCCTCGACGAATTCATTAATTCTCATGACAACAGTGTGACATTACCAGGACCAGAGCATGGTTTATACTCACATTTAATATAAAACACAGAGTATACATTTGTAAGAGAGTCGGCGATCTAAAAATGGTAAGTGTGTGGCATTCGTTCAGCAATGAAAGAAGTAATTCACATTTGGTAGATGATTTCAATGACAGATACAAATGACATATTCAAATATTCCAAAATCTTGTAGGTCAAACATAATAATAATAATAATAATAATAATAATTCATCACATAATAATAATAATAACAATAATAAGAAGAAGAAGAATGAGGACTTTGTATAGCGCCTAATAATAATAATAATAATAATAATAATAATAATAATAATAATAATAATAATGAGGACTTTGTATAGCGCGTAATCTTTAGAAGCTCTAAGCGCTTTACATCAATAATGATATGACTACAGAAAAACAAAAAACAAAAACCATGAAATTGAAAAACATAGCAAATGCTGAAAATATTTATGGTACGAAACATTATTAGGTCTTTAAGTTTGTTCTTGCAGTCGAAAAAGTTGCGTTTTAAGACTTCTCTTGAACGTGATCACTGTGTCCTTGTGTCTAATTTTAATGGGCAATTCGTACAACATCGCTGAATCCTGGTATGCAAAAGAACGTTGTCCATATGACTTCGATTTCATAGTGGGAACAATGAGTATACGACTGCCAGAAGAGGAGCGTAAGTATCTTGGTGGCATGTACACATGGGTGAGGCCGGATAGGTATGTAGGACTGGAGTCCGTCAGTGAAACGTAGCATAGAGAACACATTTTGTGTTTGATTCTGGATCGAATGGATAGCAAGTGCACGGTATTGAGCAGTGAGGAAGTGTGCTCTAAAGATGATCCGAACAGCTGTGTTTTGAACTTTTTGAACTTTCTTGAGTAGATATTGAGACGAACCAGCCAGAATTGAGTTACAATATCCAGTCGTGAAAGTACTAATGAACAAACATGTGTTTTAGTGGCATGACCTGGAAGATATTTGAGAATGGAGATGATGCGTCTCAGCTCAAGATATGCAACCGTGATATGTTGGTTCAATGTGAGAGTACTGTTTAGAGTAACACCTAGGTTTCGTACTGACTGTGTACATTTAATGTTGCTGATATTTATTGTTTGATGTAAAGGATATGAATGAGAAAGTATATGTGTTGTACTCAGAATGGCCTCGTTTTATCATCATTCATCTGCAGCTTGTCATCCATGATTTCACATCAGAAATACACTTCTCTATTAAGTTGCCACCTATCGAATTTTCATACTCCAGAAAATTAACAACGGAAACCGCTCCAAAAAGAGAGATTGAGTCAGCTTCTTTCTTCTGCTAGGAGGAGGGCTGTAGAGGTAGAAAAAATGGACTGACCTTTGTTCCAATGTGAGTGTTGTTTGGACTAGTTCAAACGATGTGTAGCAGAAATTAAAGAGTGTATTGTACTTAAAACATTTTCTCATGGAATTCTTTGTGATTACAACAATTCCACCTCCACGAGAGAGGCGGTGGAACGATTTGAATGAGTAAGCGGTGCGTGTTAAATCCGCTCACTTGGGCTCATCTCCTGATGTTTTTAGCCATGTTTCTGTATGATTTTTTCCCTTCAGATATTGTTTGTTTCCCCACAACATATACTCAGCAAGACTCGTACAATGGTTGACTTCCTTTTAGATTGAATCTTGGGGCAGGTCTAAATCCCTTATCCAACCATGTGTTTACCAAAGTTATGGATACTTTCCGATCTCCCCTTTAAGGAAGCTTCCAACAAGCTGGTAGATATTTGCTTGACCTAATTGATGAGATACGCTATAGAAAATTGCAATTATTGCAAAATGTTTGATGTTCCCTTTTCCTTGTCTGAATTTCGGGTATTTTCTTACTCAAGTCTTTTTCTGACCTACTTTCGGGGAGACGTTTTGAAAGTAGAATAAAATATTATCCTCCCGGAACTTGAACACTTTCACTAGTATCGGTATACCCGTTGCATGCGTCTATCAAAATGGCGTCCGAGATTTACCAGAGCTTTTACAGACAGCTGCACCAATTCTGAAGTTAACTTCTATACGAATCCTATTCATTGGTTTCTCATACCCGCGGTAAGTAAATACAGCAATACATATATCATTTCTATTTAGTGAAAAAGAAAAATGCTTAGTTGAGAATTATATGAATGTATATGTATACGTGATGATAACGGGTTCCTTATCAAATGAACAGTCATCATGCACTTGGTGCACCGGCACTTGATTCTGGAAAAATTAATGTGTACACTCACCATATTACACGTTTACATAAATGGTAATGGATGACATATTTGGGTTGTCTTCTTACAGTGGCGTATGTATTGAGTGACTGAATGCGCAGATATTATCAGAAAGATAGATCGGAGTCATCGTGGGGTCCGATTGTGACCGGCGAGAGTTATTCAACTTGTGTTATATTGAGAGTGTACACATTAGTTTTTCTGTGCCTGAGACTTGATGGGGTGGGTTGATACAGAAAGAAAGGGCGATGTAATACATGATTTTGATACAACTTTCAATCCCCAATTCAATATATAGTCCATAATAGATATCGATCAAAATTAGATTAAAAGTTGCATTAGAAGAAGGAGAGACAGACAGACACACGGGTTTGCAGTCAACATGATTGATAGTATCAAGCAGAAATATTGGGTGTTACTGTGGTATGTTTCAATGAGGGATCATAAATAATGTATTGTATATATTTATATCTCGCATTTGGACAAAATCCACTAAATGATCTGAAAAAGAAAGTAAATAAAAATACAGCATAACTAGCTTATGTCAGAGTCCACAACTTAAAGGCCTATTAATGTTTCCTACCTTAAATATTTTCAGCATTTGTTATGTTTTTCTAATTTCATGGTGTTTTGCTTTTTGTTTCTTGTAGTCATATCATTACATATCTTGTAAAGCGCTTAGAGCTCTTAAAGATTAGGTGCTATGCAAAGTTATTATTATTATTATTATTATTATTATTATTATTATTATTATTATTATTATTATTACGTGATGAAGTCAATTCTGGTATTATGAAATTCAATGAGCACAATTATTTTCCAGATAAATAACAAAATAAATCCTCTTGATCCAAACAAATTGAAATAATTTCCAGTACAAGGTAATTTAAAATAACTCAAAACGACACAACTTAATATTCTAACAGCCCAACTTCTACTAAATAGTTCGGTCCAAAACATAATTTATATACCTGTTTTTACGTAAACAAGCAAGGGGTCACATGATCTTCTAGAATCTTTAGAACAAATTTACGTTCAAAAAATCTCGTACACACCGTATGACCCAGATGAGAATCAGTTATTTTTACTCTCAAGAACTAAAAATAGAAAGATGTTTATAGCGAAAGTTCCATAATGTCCTTGGAATCAACCAATCATTATAAAAGCTTGTTTACAACTCTGAAGCCAGATCAAAAATGAGGTCAACATCTGGTGTTTATTTGTAGAGTACAGGTCATCTCCCAATGAATGAATCTTAAACATAAAATGTTAAATTTGAATCTGACAAACAAACAATTAAAATAATATACATGACTTAAATTAAATATACCTAAAAATATTGCGAAGCCATTTCATGATGTTGTTGACATGCCATGTGTAGTCATCTATGAGATCATATGATTTTTTAATGTTAACTGGTTGTCCTTCAGGTATAAAATTTTATGTCACATATAACTAAAAACAGCTTACCTATGACCGCAAGCAAATGATAATTATTGATATGTCGTGACGCTTCTACACTGCCAGTCAATGTGTCCCGATAGCGGAGTTCATTAGCTTGCCACTATGTTTTCGATATCCTTTTTCCATGTTAAATTCCACTCTTCCGTGGTGGTCTTACATCCCAATTACTTGATCGGGTTGAACGGACACATACTCAGTAAGAATACTGAATCAATTGATAAGAAGTGTACGTCAAGGTCAGGATTTATTAGATAGAAACATGGGTCTCATTTCCAGTATGTGGCATTGAAACAGTAATTAATTTCATTAGGTGGCATTAGTAATTAACACCATTTGAACGTTAAGCTAAGTAGTCATGTACCCATGTACAATATTTGAACCTAATTATTTTGTGACCCAGGTTCCCTTCGCCTTCGCTTGGTCTTTCCTGGAGAAAAGGAAGTCTTTTAAGACCAACATTCTTGGAGGCAGACCGGCTCTATACAGGTAATTAATAATGTGCTAAACTTGAAGTTGAACTGTGGGTTAAAATAATACATGTACGTTGTAAAAGATGTTTCTACTTGAATGGAATGTTCAAATCAGAAGGCATTCAATATGTACCCGTATGATCCTGCTGTTTTCAATCGTTTTTTGTCACTGATGCCAACCTGTTATACGAGTTTCATTCGATTGTGTATGACCATCATTCACATACCTTTCTTTTCTTCAGAATACCTTTTATAAAAACGTTCAGGTCGGTCAGTGTTTTAACACTTTAATACAAATCTTTAGCGGATGATTTGTGGTCCTTGTGAACAATAATCTTCTTTGCTTTTTACTGCTAAATTTGCATGTTTTGGTCTGGTATATATTTTACAAGAAGTTGGATAATTATGATTAAGAAAAATCCAATTGCATGAATAAATGTATTAGAACAGTAATTTTCCTGGACACAGTTTGGTACTAATATTTATTAGTATTTTCTCCAACGTAGCCACAACTCATTTCCAATACTTTTGTATTATCAATGTGCATCCTATACAAACAAAGGCCACCCCACAACTACCCCGCCCCTCGTTCTAGATATGAATGATGTATTATTACCTTTGACCTTATATGCATCAACCAATGTTACATAAAAGCTGACATTTTGAAAGTATATTTCCTATAGCTAAAGAAAAGGGCATTAATCCATCCTAATTAGAATACTTGCCTTGAGGTGATGAGGAGGTTTACGTGAATCGATGGTTATATGCAAGGTAGAACTTAAAGTCTGGCAACTTCACACACGTTGTTCAGAGGCGTAAGCATGAAGAATTATATGGTTCTCTTTGCTTGTGTGGGGTGGGGGAGAATTAACACAGAGGCGAAACATTTACATATAAATTTAATGCCAGGTAATCAAGTAGAAAAAACGCAATTTCGTAACATCGAGTTAAAAGAAGTCCTATGCGTACTAATAGTATGCTTCACCATTAAAAGCCGTTCCAATAAAGAGCGTCATAAATCCCAAAATTAAAATGTGATGAATGCATACATTTTCGAACGATATAAATAATCAAGGAAACGCAGCTGAGAAACGAGGAAATACATGATCGAATTGATAGGAATAGGTGAGTCTAAATGAGAGAATTGGTTTTGGACGATCAGAAAAAAGCACTGCTTTGGCTAAGAAGTATACAACGAAAAAAATATCTGTTAGTATCATTGTTATGAGAGACGGTCTGAAAAATTATGGATTACAGTGGATAACATTGTTTGAATATTATGCATCAGCGGTTCCAAAAATGAGAAACTGAACACAGATTCCAATTCATCTTTACAGGTAGAAATAGTACGCACCTTGAGGCATGCACTTTTTTAGTTATTCAATGCCATTCAGCCGCATATTTTAACAAAGTAGAATAAATTGTAGACTGAGGTAAGGTTGTTGAGTAATAAAACAATACCTGTGAAAGAATGTTACCTATTTGTTGACCGAACAATATGATTATTCGAGGAATTATCTTTGCCCTATTATAATTTGTGTTAACAGGATAATAAATCTTCTTGATGGTGGAGTAAGAGACCGATGGGGAACAAGTTTCGTCCTGGGCACTATGACAACACTTATCTACAGTCTCACATATAGAACTCTTGTGTCAACGGATTTCCCTCTTTGGGCGACAGGTACCGCATGCCGTCTTCAGATAATTTCTTCTCATTCTCTTTCTAAAATACATGATAGCATTAGGACACAAAGACACAGTGTGTGAGGAGCTTGTAATGTACTTGTATTTTTTGTTTGAAATTTCGTTTCTTCTTCTTCTCCTCCTCATTAACCGCCTTTTTCTTAATCGTTTTCTTCTTCTTCTTCTTCTTCTTCCTCTTATTATTATTATTATTATTATTATTATTATTATTATTATTATTATTATTATTATTATTAAATTTTAGCTGAATACAGGTTGCAAATAAATTCCATACATGTAAAAGCAGCTTATGTTCGAATGCATTCTGATGCCGTATTCTGAATCAGAGAATGAAAGTTGTATCAAACCCATGTACTTCGAGTATTTCGCATTCTGAATCGATTACGTGAAAAGAGTCGTGATTATGTAGTGATAGTAAACTAATTATGCTATCATAATCACATTTTAGTTATATACCAGACTACAAGTATTTAACAAATAACAGACACGTTTTCCAAACGGTAATATAAATAGATGCTTGTTCTAATTACATATTTAGGCAAACAAAACGTATTTGCATGTAGGCTAAACTTGACGATATGGTGTACTACTGAAGTAGATTAAATACTGTTCAAATCTCACTTAAGTACCTGAAGGGAAACAAATGAATATCAGCATTCCTGTGCAACAAGATCAATCAGGGTATATATTTTATTACATCATCAAAATGTTTCTATTATTATTGCTATTATTATTATTATTATTAGTAGTAGTAGTAGTAGTAGTAGTAGTAGTAGTAGTAGTAGTAGTAGTACTGATAAAAGACATCGCCGAAAAGCAGAGAGGCTTCGGCTTTCCGCCAGACTTACTATTCATAAACAAATCTATGAAGCCGCTAAGAAGAACGTCACAAGCATAGTCCATTTAGCACAATTATCCCAATACAGTATCTAGATCACGGAGAGTTCCAGCTGCAAAGAGCTTTTCGAGATGACAAACAAACTAATGTCAAGGAACAAATGTACACCACTTCCAACTACCTTCTCTCCAGTAGACCTTCCAGACCAATTTGCAAATTTCTTCCGTGACAAAGTACAAACCATTAGAGATTCGCTTGAAAATACAATTTCAATTGACTCGTCGTCACCATACAGTTATGATACAGAATTTCAGCGACAACCACTAGGAGATATTGAACCTGTCTATATTGATTTAGTACGGAGAATCGTGATGAAGACTGCACCAAAGTCTTGTGAACGTGATCCAATTCCGACATCACTGCTGCTCGAGAGCTTAGACCCAATATTGCCTTCACTAACTGATGATATTAATATCTCTCTCCCATCGGGGAAATTCCCATCATATTTCAAAACTGCCATCGTAAAGCCTCTGCTGAAGAAACTAGCAATTGACCATAACGATTTAAAGAACTACCGCCCAGTTTCTAATCTCCCATTCATATCAAAATTTTTAGAAAAGGTTGTTTTAACCCAATTTGTATCTGATTTGTATTAAAAGTCTTTTTAGTAATGTAAAGTATTCATATCCCCTTGCCACAGTACTGAAACTACTCTTCTGAAAGTATTTCAGGACATTCTCTCTGCTTTGGATAGAGGAAAGATTACATTCCTCACACTCATTGATTTGTCTGCAGCATTTGACACAATGACCATGATATATTACTTCACCGTCTCCAACATATATTTGGCATTCATAATATAGCCTTACAGTGGTTTAAGTCCTACTTAGTTAACAGGACACAAATTGTATCTGCAAAGTGAATACATTCCAGCCCAGTTGACAGGGGTCTGTTCTTGGACCTGTTCTTTTTATTCTATATACTCAGCCACTCTCAAGTGTCATAGATCATCACCCAGTGTCTCACCCATTGTACGCTGATGACACCCAAATATACTAGTCTAGCCACCCAAGTAGAGAGGTGCATGTGAAATCATGGATAATATGTAACTGCAGATGAACGATGATACAACTGAGGCTATTCTGATCACAACACAAAGACTTTCTCATTCTCATCCTTTACCTCAGACAATAAATATCAGAAACACCAACATTACATTCTCATAGTCAGTACGAAAACTAGATGTTACTCTAGACAGTACTCTCACATTGCACCAACATGTCATGAACATATGCAAGGCTGCATATCTTGAACTGCGACGCATCAGTTCCATTCGTAAATATCTTTCAGTTGATGCTACTAAAACACGTGTGTTCATTAGTGCTCTCAAGACTGGACTGTTGTAACTTAATTCTGTCTGGTTCGTCACAATATTTACTCCAGAAACTTCAAAAGGTTCAAAACACAGATGCTCGGATCATCTTTGGAGTACCTCGATCAGAGCACACCTCACCACTACTCTGTACCCTACACTGGCTATCAATTCGATACAGAATCAAACACAAAATCTGTTCTCTGTGCTATGCTTCACTAACAGACTTCAGTCCAACATACCTATCTGTCCTCACCCATGTGTACACACCAGCAAGATACTTACGCTCTTCTTCTGACAAACGTAAATTCATTGTTTCCACTATGAAAACGAAGTCATATGGACAACGTTCTTTTGCATACCAGGGCCCGGCGATGTGGAACGAATTGCCCACTGAAATTAGACACAAAGACACATTTTTCCCTTTTAAGAGTGCTCTTAAAACTCACCTTTATCGACTGCAGGAACAAACTTAGAGACCAAAAAATGTTTTGAATCTTATGTTTTCAGCATGTTCTTTTTGTTTTCCAATTTCATTGTTTTTGTCATTTGCTCTTTTCATTGAAGTCATATCATTATAGATGGTGTAAAGCGCTTAGAACTTCTAAAGATTGGGCGCTATACAAAGTCCCCATTATTATTATTATTATTATTATTATTATTATTATTATTATTATTATTATTATTATTATTATTTGTATTATTGTTATTGTTGTTATTATTAATAGTAGTAGTAGTAGTAGTAGTAGTAGTAGTAGTAGTAGTAGTAGTGTTATTGGCCCTGCCTTTTGAATAATAACGTTTGACATATTATCTGTACTTCCAACGTTACTCTTTTCTTTGCGTTCTAAAATTAAAGCGTATAGACAATACTTGGTAAACATTTGCATCATCTCTAAAAAGTGTGTTACATACCATGCTCGGGATAAATATGCAAGGTCAAGGTCACGGCTGAATATGTTTTTTAATGAAATGCTCGTTCTATTCTACAATTTTCAAGTCGTTTGTGATAAAGGAACGAACCATGGCCTACTTACATATCCTCACTAGAATATGCGTAAAACTATATTGAGGGTACTATCCACGATGTCAAAATGACACATATATCGAATGTTTACAATCACACATTTGTTTTCATCCTTAACTGCTAACGCCCTTTGAGCCTTAAATATGAAATAAATACTTAAATACCAGCTCTAGAGACTGTTTGCGCGTAAGCGAAGGTGACTGCTCAATATTTTAAATTTATATCACACTTTCTCCTGAACGTAACTTCTTATAATATGGAATGAAACTTCGTACTTAAAACGCTTTTAAATAATCACTAAACGGTGTTCTTGTAGCACAACTGTCCTACCTTAACGATCAAGATTACGACGCAATATATATATCTGTGTGTGTGTGTGTGTGTGTGTGTGTGTGTGTGTGTGTGTGTGTGTGATTCACAGCCATGCCATATTGGATGTGTATCTTTATGGTCAGTGTTACGGTGCCTTATGTTGAATGTTTTATTTCAATTTCCTTTTCATTCTAAACCTTTAAAGTTATTTGCGACGAAGAGGCAACACTTGGTATAATTATATATTTCTCAATAGCCACAATGAAAGGGGGATCATAACTTTAACAGGAAACAATATATTTGGTATCCGTCACATTTGATTTTATGCTTTCACACCTAAAGATATCTTTAAAATATAGTAATACACCTTGATATGCTTACATATATTATCAGTTCAAAATGTATTGCTCTAAACGTTTGAGGTCTGACTATCAGGGTCGATATCACAGGTATATATTTTTAAGCTTCGCTCTTTTTTGCATTATAATAGATGACCCATGGTTCATAAAGTGTTTCAGTTTGATGACATTTAATTATTATGTTTCGCTTTCAATGTTTGAAGGTTTCAAATTTTAGATCAAGTTTACGGTATAACTTGTTGTACTCCTTTCAGCACTTTTTCACTCAAATAAGGCCTGGAAGCTAAGTACCCTATCTGCCGAGTAACTTTCAAAGATCGTTAATGCACAGTGTAAAACTGGCCCATGAGTAAACAGTCTTTATTCAATATGAACGTTATATGTTGTTTATTGGGCACACGGAGATCTTCTCGCTGTATTTCACAATGAATGTTTATGCTGTAATGTTACTCGTCTCCTCCCTCTTTATAAGAATTGAACAGTCTATTTAGTGACTGTAAAGTTTCATTAATTTCAAACATGCTAAAACATCCTCAAACGCGGTGGTACCTGTCATTGGACCACGCTCATAAAACTCAACCATGGACTACAATATCATTTGGATTAGTTTGGATTATCTCAATATTGGGAGTATTGTCTACGTCTTTATTTTTTTTATAAAATATTCACCTAAACTGGAAATAAATTGTGTCAGCAAATACCCCTCAGCAATTAAGACTCATCAGCTGTGAAAATTAGTATTGTTGATCCGAAAGGTTTCTGGTTCTAAAACCAATCACATATGATGAAATTCGTGGGGTGCGATAACATTACTACATCTGGTTTGGTGACCTCGAGCTCGCAACATACAGACATGTCGTTGACGTGGGCCGGTAACTCTCAGTAGCTATAAAATGTAGGTTACAACGACACATATGCTTTTAATATGTACATTTAGTGGCAATATGATTAAATGCATTACAATTGAGCATATCATCTATTATTAGTCATAAAAGTCTTGTTGAAAAAAGATACCAAAGTCACACATCATTAACTTGTGAAATATTTTTCTTCGAAGTTAAATTTGTATTATTTATGTAATTTGTATAGTATAGATGAAGAGCTACAGAATTAAAGCCAATAAATGATTCCGATCACTTTTTATTATTATCGAAAAGTACGCCATAGTAATTTAGATTTGGTGTGTGACAAACGGTCAGTGAAAGATACACATAAAAAGTAAATATAATTTCCAGTACATGTAGTTTTCTATTAAAAAACACAATATAAAAACGGGCAGCACGGACAAGAAGATCAGACAAATAGTATATAGCAATTTTGAAAAAGTCTTGAGACTTAGGTTGCATGACTCGATTATGGTTTGAAACATGACCATTTTAAGTTCATTTCTCTTTTGAAGTTTGGTTAAAATGGGTTAGGTTTGAGAATTATAGCAGGGATATGACTTTAAGATAGTGTTGATGCATTCTGGAAAGTAGTGTACAGTGATCTAGTTTTTCATGCGAAAGATATGTTTATCCCAAGATAGTGTTGGAGTTTGGCCCAGACAGGAAATGCAGCACATCGACAAATCATGATACATAACTAGGAAACGTTTTATAAAAATATCGTCGGTGGTTCGAAATGCATGATCCAACAATTTACACGTCAAGACATAAAGAAGGAATAAAGCTATGGTAAGTAACACGCTGTTTGATCATGAAATCTTGAGAGACATTTCAAGAAAATCTCTCCAACCTTTACAACGTTATGAATTGGCAGCTTGGGATAACGACAATATGGCGTCTTTCATTAGGCATCACATATATCTTCAGTCTTTGGCATTTCCTCTGCTTTAACTCGTTGTTCTTTATTTCTATTTCTTGAACTATTTTTTGTTCGTTTTATAACAAATCATAATTGTGCTGTGGAGGTTATTTTGGAGGGGGCAGGTCAGGTCTACTTTCTAAATAAGTCAAAGTTCAATGTTTCATTCGTTAGGACTTTACGCTTTTTGTCATCAAACATTGTTTGATTTCTTCCTTTACTTCTTCTATACCACAAATTACTTCTTTGGCACACTCTTGATAGATGGTGTTTGTGCGAACTATATTATAGTTACTCTCCACAACGTACATGTATATGTCTACCAAAGGAGTTAATCATTTAATGCATAGGTAACACTGTTTGGATACGAAGATTTAATTACTGGATTTTATTATATCGCTTCTTACATAATCGTTCTGGAACGTTTGCATGGATGATAATTAGGAATTGTTCAGATTTGTATCTTAGTCGTCCTGGAATATTTGCCTGCATGGTAATTATGAATTGTTCAGATTTGTATCTTAATCGTCCTGGAACGTTTGCATGCATGGTAATTATGAAATGTTCAGATTTGTATCCTAATCGTCCTGGAACGTTTGCATGCATGGTAATTATGAAATGTTCAGATTTGTATCCTAATCGTCCTGGAACGTTTGCATGCATGGTAATTATGAATTTTTCAGATTTGTATTTTAATCGTCCTGGAACGTTTGCATGCATGGTAATTATGAATTGTTCATCACAGGTTCAATGTTCGTTTATATTCACTTTTATCAATATTATGTATCTGTCATCCAATGTGACCAATGGTCCAACAGAATGACAATACATCAGAACAAAAATATCCATTTCTTCATCAAGTACTTAAACTGAATTCGAATAGATTTTGCTGCTAGAATTCTGACACTGAGATTTTTCACAATTGTGACGATTATTTTTATTCTATTAATCAATAGGGTAACCGCTGCTAACTCGCCCCTCCTCCCAGTTTTATAAAGAACTATACATTCTAATTTGACCAAACGTCAATAAAAGAATCCTAACTTTAATCCATCTAATTTTCTTCAAAATGACGAAAATAATAATAATAATAATAATAATAATAATAATAATAATAATAATAATAATAATAATAATAATAATAATAATAACAACAATAATAACAATAATAATAATAATAATAATAATAATAATAATAATAATAATAACTGGTGATCACATTGCAATTTTAATCGTTAAATTGTTATATGGGACTTCAGCCGAAGAGTGATAATGAGCCACATTGATATTATTATTATTATTATTATTATTGCTATTGATATTATTACTAATTTTGATATTATTATTATTATTGTTATTGCTATTATTATTAATTTGCTATTATTATTATTATTATTGCTATTGCTATTATTACTATTTATGCAATTATTATTATTATTATTATTATTATTATTATTATTATTGCTATTGCTATTATTATTATTTTTCCTATTATTATTATTCTTATTATTATTATTATTATTATTATTATTATTATTATTATTATTATTATTATTATTATTATTACAGTCATATTGATCTATGCGCAAGCGCTAGAGGCTACATTCTTGACACTTCCTTTCTTTGTGGGCCTATCTACGCGCTTTAGACTACTTGGTGGGGTTATTGGACTTTTGTATGCACTTGGATGGTAAGTAATATTTTGCAATTCTACAAACGACATTATCTGATTATATTACCTTTACGAACAGCATAATGTGATCTTTTATTGATACATTATATTCATTTATATAATTTGATATGACACACTAGTATTTAAAACAATTTGATAAATAACAAATACTATTATTTTCAAAACTTGAGAACAAAAATCAAATATTATTCTGTATTTAATGCTTTATATATTACATTGAGAAATATATCGCTATTGTAATTGACAATTCTGATACAAATTGTTCATAGAGTTTTATTTGCAAAGTAGTTTTTTTCTTCAGGTCTGTCCTCTCACTCTATGATTTTATGGTACCAGTCATGTGTCTAGCTGAAGAAAAGAATAATAATACAAGTGCGATTCAAGATGACCAGACAGACAAAAGTATTGATAATAAGGCATGTAGGCAATGTTTTAAGTGATTCTTGTTTCTCAATCAACTAAACCTGACAGAAAAATAAAATGTTGACTAATTGGGAAGCATATATTTAACTAATTCAGCATCTATCAGAGTCAGATGTATATGTTGGGTTGAAAAATCATTATTTAAAAACATTCTATATATATATATATATATATATATATATATATATATATATATATATATATATATATATATATATATATATAGATAGATAGATAGATAGATAGATAGATAGATAGATAGATAGATAACCCTACAACCAACAACAACAACATGTTATGGCTCAAATAAACAGTAATAGAAAAAGTGAAAACAAGCTTTGTAAAATTTAACACATAATTTATTTCCCTGAAAAATGATTGTAAAAATGGAAAAAGAACTTGTAGTTTTAAAAATTAAATCCAAAAATAATCAAAGAATAATCAACAAATTACATCATAATGGTCCTAGTAACGAATGTTATATTTTCACGTTCGAGTCATGTTGGAAAATTACCACTCCGGTGCTGGAAATCCGAATCAAAAAAAATTTTGATAAACTGTCTTTGTCCAAGAATTATGTATGAGCACATCAAATATGTCCAAATATACGAATTAATCCTTTAAAATTCAAATGAATTGAAGAAAAGTTAAAATGGGTTCAAAACACTGGCTATAACAAAAGAAAATGTAAGATGTAAAAGCCCAAATCTAACTATATTTCATTAAAACAAAGATTATATCTTATTCTGATCCGCAGTTTAGAAAAGAATCTCCAAACGTGTGCGAAGTCAAGAAATAAAACAGGGGGAGTCACGTGATCGTTAATATGATATTTCTAATATGACACTAACGAGAACCAATCATTTTTATTTTAAGAATAAGAAGTTGCTGACTTCTTTATTTACTGCTCAAATCTTGACCTTGACAACAACCAATCATTTTAAAATAATAATATAACCTGATTACGTGGTTATCACTAACCTTTAGTCAAGGTCGGGATGTAGATCAACATTACATTTTACTAAAGAATAATTCAGGCCAACCGATTTTCTAAAGAAAAAAATTGTGTGTGTGTGTGTGTGTGTGTGTGTGTGTGTGTGCTTTGCCAATCAGTACGTTCCGCCTTCTGTAACTTAAGGTTCAGATCATATTGGCCAATTTCAGTCTTTAGTTCTTTTCATTTCTCATTACTTCGCAAATGGACTGATTAAAAACATTCTACCTTTTCCGCATACTAATGTAAATATCAATAAATAAAACAGTTCCATGTAAAATACACCGAGTACATTTTTAACAATGTTCGTTTTGTCTATTAAACTACCAAATGTTTAACAGATTTTTCTGATTACGTTTTCAAGATGGTGGATATTACGATATTATTATCAGTGATGGTAACGCTTCCGACGTATATCTGTTTTATATGCATTGTCGGGAAATTCATCACCAGAATTTACGATTGCATTAAAAAAGGAGAATATACACGTCAGGTAGAGTACTGTATATCTCAATAGTATTAGATTTTTAAAACGAGGAAAATGACTCAGCTACAGAGTGAATCGATATTTACAGAGGTTTTGATAATATATATATATATATATATATATATATATATATATATATATATATATATATATATATATATATATATATATATATTATATGCAACTGAGGTAATTTATTTAATTAAAACGACGTTACACATTTTCAAATCTGTTGCAGTATCTTTCTTTAAAATCTTGTTATACAGCGTAAAAGTTCACAAAAATATTGAATAATACGTGGATTTATTATATTCCACAAGATCAATATAAGATAACCAAAATATTGTTTTATTCTCATTATTTAAAAAAATCTATTCTGTATTATATATTTATTTTTAACGCTTCATTTACAATTTAGTATTTCATGGATTACGTTTTGAATATTTCGGCGTTTGTTTTGACACCAGATTTATTCATTATAGAACCATAAGTTATATCAATTGAATGACAATTTGAGGGAGATACCAATGTTACTTTTTTTTAAAACATTTCTTTGCTATTTATCAAATGTAGTCTAAATACTGTCATATTTTGTCCAACTAGGACAAGAATGAATTATCAGCAGAAAATTCTGAAATATATGTCAAGCACTTAATGGATCCAGTTGGCACGAAAGCCACGTAAGTCTCTCTCTCTCTCTCTCTCTCTCTCTCTCTCTCTCTCTCTCTCTCTCTCTCTCTCTCTCTCTCTCTCTCTCTCTCTCTTGGTGCACTTGACTACAGTATCATTATCATCTTCATCTTCCTCTGTTTCTTGTTATTGTTCCTGTTCATCATTATCATTATCATCATCATCATCATCTTATTTATATTATTATTATTATCATTATTATTATTACTAATAGTTGTAGTAGTAGTAGTAGTAGTAGTAGTAGTAGGTGTTGTACCCAACATAAAGTTGCGATTTGTTTACTCCAATGTAGGCAAAGCGAGAATATTATAACTATAATACATTAAGCAGAGATGTGAAATTGTATCGGGGAAGGAGAATAAATTATTTGTCATTAAACAATGAGAATTTGTTTTGCATTCAGAGATGGGACAGAAAAGAAATTAATCCTTTTCTTTAACTTTTAGTCATGCGTGAAGTGTTTTATTTGCATTTTAGACAAAGCATTCGGAAGAAATATCTGCAACGTATTACTCACAGCATACCCGGATTTACCTACTCCAACCCTATGTTTTCCACAGCTTTTATGATGGCAATAGTTCTGTACCAGGTAATGCTGGAAATGTAGAACAATACGGTGAAATTGTACCACAGTGTTATTTGTATCAAACATAGGCTGGTTCATGAACTCTGGCATAAGGGTGTGACGTTTCAAGGAATAACCTGGCGTTTATTGTTAGTGATTGTTTATTGCAGTTAAAAACACGAGGTATTTATTCCTCTGTCGGTTCAAGATATACCTACGTTTATTTTCATTTATATATGTAATCTCCATTGTGGGTTGTCTATGGAGCTCTATTTCCAAATTTATTGATCCGTTTCATTCTCAGCAATGTTCTTTTGTAGCATAATATTCTTGAACATTAAGGTTATGATTAAACATATTGTAAAGGCTGAAAACTATTGAAACTTTAGTCTTAAATATATTGTCTTCGTACAAAGAAGGGCCGCTGCACTTCACATAAATTGTGAGTGGAATTTTTTTGAATACTTCAAACGCGGTAATATTAGATGCCCTAATCGGAATACCTCTTGGCTTTTCTTCAAAATTTCATCTCAAAATAATTGGATGGGGTGTTACAGCTTGCAAAGGAGAAACTTGCAGAACAATAGCGGAAAACGCAATAGCATGGTAAAAAGTCAAGCAAAATAGAAGCACTCCAAGAACCTTTTAATACCGTTATGAACTTATTCGCAAATAATTGGAAAATAAATTTCTTAGCTGAGTTCATCATTGGGTAAAGAAGCTTGTAAATGTTGCGACCCAGAATAATTCATCGCAGTCAGGTCGTCCGTAATGAGTGCTGTGATGCTGCGTAACCTGCATATTACGTCATTTAGTAAATGAGACACATGAATATGCCACTGTGACTACTGTAAAATTTATGTTGTATTTTCCGATAATTGACGAATAGGCCCGAGTGTTCCGATTGCTTCAACTAAGCAGGTACGAGACTACATATTGTGTGCATCTTCCAAGTCAAATCTGTTCCTAAATGAGTAAATGTATTAATGATTCTAAACATACACTTGTTATTCAGTGCGGTAAAGTTTCGACGAATTGTACGGGTTCATTAAAATCTGAAGGAAAGCAGTCTTTAAAATGTTTATCTTCCAAACTAAATTACATGAAAACTTAATATTTCTTTCAGATCATTCTTGCCGAACAGTTCTTGGTGGATCTTTTGCAGAAATTATTACGCAAGAACAACCAACAGTATTCATTATTGAGATCCTTGGAAACGGATAGAATAGCGGATATTCTTCAAGGTTTGTATTGTAGCTGACAACTATTTACATTAAATAATTGCCAAATGAAAGGTAACAAGAAACAAATGCTATCATCATAACACAAATTTCAGATCTTATATTTGCGCATACTTAAGGTTAACTTGTTTTGATTTAGCTCCAGCTACAATAAGTAAGAAACGTTTTTGATATTATGTTTCCACGTTTGGCATGCAGCATGCATATAAAGGATTGTATATTTGTCTCTGGATGTATGGATGGATGGATGATGGTAGTGTGCCATGATATCTAGGGACTGACATTATTCTATTTAAGCTTGTGGAATACTGAATGACGCAAATGACCGTAATTTGTAGTTCCTGACTAAGTAAAAGTTTCAGGAAATATTATGTTTGCTCCCTGATCCTATTTTGATAAATATTGAACTTATTTGATTAAACAGCTGTCGTTAGTTCCTGGATTTGATGAATTGATTAAATGTTGTTCTCCTCAATGAACATTCAGGATGCGGTATTGCTTCCGGTATAGCTACAGGAATCTATGGCTGTAGCGTGATCTACTCTCTACTCATGACATACAAGTATGTAAACTTCAATTAATTCATCTTATATTGTTATTGTATTATGTAGACGTACATGCAATGCAAGGAGGTAGACTTCAATTAATTCATCTTATATTGCTATAGTATTATGTAGATGTACTTGACATACAAGTAGATAAAATTCAATTTATCTCTTAACGTAAACTTCAATTAATTAATCTTATATTGCTCTTGTATTATGTAGATGTACTAGGTATACAAGTATGTAAACTTCACTTCATTTATGTCATATTATTATTATTGTATTATGTAGACATACATGAATTGCAAGTAGTTAAACTTCAATTAATTCATCTTATATTGTTATTGTATTATATAGACGGACTTGACATACAAGTAGGTAAACTTCAGTTAATTCAAGTCATATTGTTATTGTATTATTGTTACATTGTAGTTACACTTTCAATTGACAGTTCAAAAAACCCATAATCGAAGCGATCGAACATGAGCTAGATTTATGTGGGTACTTCATTTTTCATTGTAGGCTGCACTAATAAATACTCTCTTTAAATTCTAAGTAGTATTATACAGGAGAGACATGAGTCACTGTTACTACACTTAGCTTTTACAGAGACAAGATGGTCAGAAATTGGTCTCCATAACTTAAGTGTTCAGTCAAACTACTTTTCTATCAAACAAGCTGACTCTTTGACGGTAAAAATTTAAAACTCTTAATCTATTCGCGTAACAAAATCCCCATCCAATCGATTTCTCAACGAGGACCACAAAATAGACAAATATTCAACGCATTGTCAGTTATTTGTCTGTATGAATACATCTTCTTTAGTTTCATCGTCTGATCTTTATTACAATGCAAGTGTTACACCAATGTTACAAATTTCTTTCTTAATAGTATAATTTAGTAAATCCATGTGCTTGGTTATAGGCTAATGGGTATCTGCTGTTATGTTTAGCCACCCCATCAATATTTAGCTTTCGAGTGGAATACCGCTATTATGTGCAGCAATACATTGCCAGGCCGCCCACAAACAATCCCTCTAATGTGCTATGTTGTGCTCTGGAAGGCGTGATTTGATTGGATGTACTTTATAGTTATTATTGGTGATCTCTATGACGTATCCTCACGAGACACTATATAAACTATGACTAATATTTCTCAACGCTCAAAGCTTCATTGCCCATATGGGAACTGCCTTCCGCAATGTTAATGCCGATCTCTTCAAGACTTACGGTGCTAAGCCAGTTCCCATAAGTAAACCCATGTACACACCATGATATGTAAAATTCGATAACTTCAAATGTTTGAGAGCTCATGATGAAACCTATATTTATCAGCATAGATAAAACTTGTATGTGTTTGTCGAGGAAAGGCTATGAGTTGCTGCATTTTCTGGACTTGCATGTGTTTGAAACGCGTGCTTTCAATTCTTAAGCGTCAGGTGCTAATTTTAGTAGTCAATTCTAAACTCAAGACTGGTAAAGGACTGAAATTCAATCAATAGAACAATGTCTTTTTATTGTTTTCACTTAAAACTAGGATAACCCCTCAATAGATTCTTTTTCGTAACACATAACTTACATTATTAACCAATCCTGGTCACCCATATATACCCATATATACTCTATTTTATACTCACGTATTTCCCTTCTTTTGTACAATACCTTTAATGTACATCTTCTATTATTCGTCTATTCTCATATCTATCATGGTCTCGGTCCCACACCCTGATGAATGACTCCCATCTCCGTGTCTCTGTGTACAACTCAGCCATCATAGCTGACGAGAAGAGGGAACGGAAAAATGCCGACTGGTATAAGAAAAACTGTGAGGAGATAGATAGAGCCCGTGACTGAGGCAAAAAAGAAAGCCCTCCTGGCATACAAGACTGCGCCTAGCCCAAGAACATTGCAAGCCCTCAGGACTGCAATGAACAACACCCAGAAGACCGACCGCCACTGTGCCAACATATAATGGCTTAACCTTTGCAACAGTATACAGACAGCTGCCGACACCGGGGATGCAAGAGGAATGTATGAGGGCATCAAGACGGCGACATCCCCCCACCCCCATCAAAGACCGCCCGCCTCAACTTCAATACAGGCGAAGACATCAAAAACCAAGGAATACAACTCCAGCGATGGGTTGAGCACTATCTCGAACTATATGCAACCCAAAACAACGTCACTGACACAGCCCTGTATCATATTACAGACCTGTCTGTCATGGAGGAGCTAGACACGCAACCCACCCTGGAAAAGCCATAGACTGCTTTGCCTGTGGGAAGGCTCCTGGAAACGAAGGCATTCCGCCTGAAGTACTCAAGAGTGGGAAATCAGCGCTGCTACATCCACTACACATACTCCTCTGCTTCTGCTGGGAAAAAGGATACATCCCACAGGACATGCGTGACGCGAACATCGTCACTTTGTACAAGAACAAGGGAGACCGCAGCGACAGCAACAACTACCAGGGCATCTTCCTCCTCAGCGTTGTCTGAAATGCTTTCGCCCGTGTTGCTTTGGCGCGCTTGCAGCACCTGGCCTCTTGCGTCTACCCAGAGTCCCAGTGTGGAATTCGAGCTGGCAGGTCAACTGTAGACATGATCTTCTCACTACGTCAGCTGCAGGATCAGCATATGACCCTCTGCATTGCCTATACAGACCTGATGCAGGCATTCGACCTGGTCAGTCGGAATGGACTCTTCATACTCCTGCAGAAAATTGTCTGCCCCCTCCACCCCCACGTCTATTTGCTGTCTTTATGTCGTTCCACGCGAACATGCACAGCACAATGTGCTTCAATGGCGCAACATCGAAGGCCTTCCTATTAATCAGCGGAGTCAAACAAGGCCGTGTGCTATCGCCGACGCTCTTCGCCAAATTCTTCTCCATGCTTCTCCAGTACGTCTTCAAGGACTGCAGCGATGGAGTGTACATCCATACAAGGGCTGACGGAAAGATGTTCATCATTACCCGTCTCCGTGCTAAGACTAAAGTCACAAAGGTACTCATCCGTGAATCGCTTTTTCGCCGACGATGCAGCCTTGACATCACACACGGAAGATGGACTTCAGCAGCTGATATGCCGCCTATCCCACGCTTGCAAGGAATTTTGACTGACCATCAGCTTGAAGAAAACGAACATCATGGCGCAAGATGCAGACTCCCCTCCCTCTGTCACCATCGATTGGTACAACTTGGAAGTTGTCTAGAACTTCACATACCTCGGGTCCAGCATCTCCAGCTCACTCTCAGTTGAGTGTCTACCAAGCCTGCTTGCTCAGCTCACTCCTCTACAGCAGATAAATATGGACCACATATGCAAGACACGAGTGAAAGCTCAACAACTTCCACCGGAGATGTCTGCGGCGCATTATGCACATCAAGTTGGCAGGACAAAACTCAAAGGTTCTAGAACGCGCCAACATTAACAGCATGTTTTCCAATCTCAGAAAGAGGGGCCTTCACTGGCTCGGCCATATCAAGAGAATGGACCCAGGCCGCAATCCAAAGAACCAGCTAACAGAAGGTGCACGATCGACTGGACGTCCACGCCTGCGCTACAAAGATGATAACGACCGCCCCACCTGGCGCCTAGCTGTCAGGCAGTAAGTTAGCAATGCTGAGGATGACAGGATTAGAAAGCACGCTAAAATGAGAGCCGGAAAGAATGAACAGCTAACTCTGGAGCTACGCCATAATCTCACGTACGGATGCCGAAAGAAGATATATATATATATATATATATATATATATATATATATATATATATATATATATATATATATATATATATATATATATATATATATATATATATATATATATATATATATATATATATATTGTGTGTGTGTGTTTGTGCGTGTGTGTATGTAATTAAAGCATTATATCTTTATACAATATTTTATCAGAACATTCAATGTTACAGTTGAAATGTTCTTCAATTATGTACTTTAGATGTAGGAATTAACTCTTGACGAGATTTTTTATACAATGCGCACTTTTCTGAGGCGGAATACGGAAAGAGTTCAATATAAACTTTGTATAAGGTTACGCCTTGAAAGTCTATATCATTTTTCTGTTTTATCGGTTAAAAGTCACAAAGCATCCTTTTAGCCATTTACAAAAGAATGTGCTCATATGATTCATTATTAATGATACATATCGACTAAAACAATTTTGTACGATATATCAAGAAATATTTACAACGAAGTGTAGAGACAATCAGCAGAAATTCAAACTACATATCAAACCTGATGGTTATCAATTGCAATATTTTGAAAAATATTGTCCAAAATCAAAACAAAAATTCAAACATACACACATGCATGACGCGAATTCATCACTTTATTTAAACGATTTAAAGTAGAAATGCCGATAAAGTCAACTTAGGATATCGATTTATTTCCCATAATATCAACTCTGTGCATTACGTCAAAAAGATTATCACATTCGTTGTTCCATAAATTGTTTAAACTTTGTTTCCACCCACCCACCCACCCACGCATAGTTTATAAATTAAAAGTTTCAAATATTTTTTAAGACAGAAATTCGATGTTAATGAAAAGAAAAATCAAAAACAAAAAAGGTCATGTCTAACCTTTTTATATGTAACCATTCCTCTGCAATTTAATTTTTCACATTCGCTTTCAAAGTTGTCTTTCTTTTGCAGACGGCATATGATGAAGCTATACAAAGGAGAAAGAGATTTTCTTCCAGAAAGAACAGAGCATCTGAAGCCAGAAACACATCTAGTAAGTATTTTCCTTTTCAATTTTCTTTTCAAAAATGAGATTCAAGATATAGCCCGATGATTGTCGCAGACCTATTGGTTCTCTTTGCGCTTATTATTGTGGATAATGAAAGCGTTTTTTTTGGGGGGGATGTGGTCTCTTGCTGCAACATCAGTAGAAACAGTTGGTGGCTTTTCTATTAGGGCTGTATCCCCATCTTGGTAGACTTCAGCAGAGATGGAGTCTGAGCAGGTGATTTGCCACTGGATAGCAAACATCGCTTTCCGTGTCTCCAGCAAGGTTGGAGGGTCTTTTACTGCTTCATTGATCGGTAATTGGTGGAACGACCCATGGCTTCATCACTGATGGATGAAGGGCAATTTAAGACACTGTTTAAGTGTTCTGGCCATCGTTGAAGAATCCTCTTTTGTCAGTAATTAGTGTGGTCTCGTATGCGCTGAGAAGGTGGGATGATCCAGCGGATGTAGGTCTATACACTTATTTCAGGGCATTGTAGAAGTTCTTCATGTCATGCTTGTCTGTGTAGCACTGGATCTCATCAGCCTTGTTGCTCAGCCATGTGTCTCGCATCTGACGGAGTGTCTGCAGTATACTTATTCTCGCGTACTGTGTCGCTATTATCATTCGCATGTTCAGTTCAGAATTCAGTCCACCTGTCAGTGCGATCCAACGTTTCGCTATATTTAATACTAAGTTTTGCGCAAGAACCGTTTTTCGGCAATTTGTCGAGGGAATAAAACCATGTTTCTGAGTAATGTGTCCGATGGGTTTAGCTTTGTGACCAAATTAGTATGATCCAACTAAGATTTAATGAACATATATTCCTTTTTGCAAGGGTAATTCTTTTTGTTTTGTTGTTGCTTTAACCGAGCAGTAAGTAAATTTTTAATAAGTTCAGTTCTACCGTTCATTCAACAGTGGTCTAATCTGAACATATCTTTATTTTTGCAAGGGTAAATTTTGTGTGTGGCTTTAACCAGACAGTAAGTAAACTTTCAAAAACTTCAGTTCTACCTTACACTCTTCTTCTATTCTTTCTGACCACAAAATATGGTTTCTCAGTTCATTCAGCAGTAGTCTAATTTCTTTGGAGACTTACACTAGGCTTGTTACTTTCATTCCCTACCACCTACTTTCTAGTAATCGAGAGTAAAGATTAAAGATAAGCTAATCAATGAAGCTACACGATGCAACCAAGATGGACAAATCAACAAATTTTGAATTATAAACATGTTACTGATTACTGAAGAGAAAAACAATCATGTTTGCTAAAGTCGTCTTTCATCAGAATGCCAAAACACACTTCTGGTGGTAGTTGCCATACACTTTTCCTTTATCTTACAGATTCGAAGCACACAGTACATGGGGAACCAAATCATTGGAATGATATATGGTACAGAAACAAAACTAACATCCACAGCCACAACCCTCTTTAACAGTCTTCAGGGAAATACAATTTGTTCATATATTTTTTTATTTCACGTCCTTGTTTTTACGATAAGAGGAAAACAAATAATTAACTGTTTTCAGCAAGACACTGATTTTGTTTCAACCTGTTCTAAATATTTAGCTTCCTTCATCCAACACATTGCTTATGTGATTTTATAAACACTTTTCTTTCTTTCATCTGACACATGTGGTATATTAATATATTACGCATGCCTTTATGCAAGCGATATTTCTCATCTTTGTAATTTTGAACAAGTATTTACGTCATTGTGGCTTGTTCTAGCGAATAATTCGATTGTCTTGCTTTAATTTAGATAACTAGTTCCATTTTGAGTCAAATTTAGGACCAGTCTTAGGAAAATCAAGAGTTGTTTGGATGAAAGTACCAAATCGTAAAATATACTAATATTAACCGATGTTACAGTGTTCATTATCATGGTAATATATCGTAATTAATTGGATTAAAGAAAGGGATTAGCAGATAATTGCTGAGCATTGTCATTAAAGATCAGCTTACAAACTTGATGTTCATTCTTAAGCCATTAGGATCGATGCTAGTTCAATGACTGTGTATTCAAGTTAAATGTCACGCAATTATTGTACGTTATTGTATGCTTACCGTCTTATCATTTGTTTTCTCATGAAGACAACAATTTTTGGAAACTCGATATGCCAAAACAAGGTTTCAACTGAAATATCAGATATATATTAATACTATTTTGAATGCAATACCAGAATACGCATATTACCTTTATGTACGTTTTGTGTTTTGTGTCTCGATATGACCCACAAACTTCAAAGAACTTGAATTTTTGTATAATGCTCTTACAATTAATAGCTCTTCGCTAAAATCATTTCAAGAACGTTCTCCATCGTCGCTGTTCCTGCTCTAGCCATTATTTTTAATTTAAGTAGTTCCTTTACCATACATTTTTCATGTATGTTATTAACTGCATTATTAACTTTTCTCCTATTTTAAATCGATGAGATTATGTTTTCTTAATATGATTTGCATACCTCAAAATATTGCATCATAGCAATCGTATCATGCACTTGGAAGAACTGTACTAATGTAACATAACTTGGACCAATGCAATAAACATAATTTAACACCATTGCCTATTCAACTTAAAATGTTATGACCCTATTTGAATAAAACAAATAACAATAAGACGACCAGTTCGCGTATTATTAAACTATTTCCGTTATTGCTTTTGAACGGTTTTATAGTTGCGTACTTTTAGAATCGTTTGTAGATATCATTCTCTTATGTTTTATCAGATGCCCTCAATACTGTTTATTATTTTTCTTTCTATTTCCAGGAACAATCATTTGCTTCTTTTGCCTGTTTGTGCCGTTAACTCTATTGTGCTTAGTATTCAGACGTGTAGAAATACTTGACAAAGTTCCTCAGTTATTGCTACAGTTTCAAATTGTAGTGTAAGTACTCTTTTAGTAAATAAATCATATAGAGTGCAAATATCATCTTCACTGAACCCTGCCATCTATGAACAATATAGACATTATTTGAAATCTAATATACACGTCTAATATGTCTTCAAAGAACTCGTTCAGCCAACCAATACAGCTAGTCTTTAAATGGTAAAGAGATTTAATATTTTGGCGCAAAAGCTTCGGGTATTAGAAGTAGATATTACATTTAAACTCTTTCATCAATCCCTTTAATGTATATGTCTATAATAACAATCAAACTGTTCTCAATTGAAACATTTAGAATGTATGAGTAGTGATATATTAATTTTTGACAATATAAAAGTTTGATAAATTGTGGATATGCAATAACAAACCGGAAAAAGATAAATACAAACATAGCTAGTATGCTTTCATTAGGGGAACGAGCCTAAACTGCTAGAGAGACATTATGTCACAGAACTAGGCGAAAATTGAATTTATTTTTTCTTTAATTACAAACTAATTTCACCATTTGTTTTTTCTTTCGTCGTACATGCGTTACCTGGGGTGAATAAGTGTTTTTCAAGGTAAGCGACGTGTAACGATTTGCATGTGCCTGACTACGAATCACTGGAAGTCAGGAACATTAGAATCACGGGGTGCACGGGAATTTTGCCGTGAATTCTGCTCACCTATTTGAGGATATATAAGGCAGAATAATTCTTATAAGATTACGGGTCCAAAAGTATCTTATCACAGGAGAGATAGCTCGTCATTCTTTCTCCAGCCAAAGAGGTGAGTGTTAAATTTATATTTCGTTTTATTGCTAATTTTATTCAGTTTATCATTTCATGTAATGATGCCTTTATTACAATGCAGATTTAAAACGTGGAATATTTGGAATTACTAGTCACTATTAGACTTTAAATGCAATAGCGTAATCTAAGTTTTAGATTGTTTTAGAAACAACTATTATTAGTTTGGTTTCTTTATTGTAGCTGATTTGTAGCGGAACGTCTCTGATTTGTAGCTGAACGTCTCTGATTTGTAACTGAACGTCTCTGAACGTCTCTGAATGTCTCTGAATTGTAGCTGAATATGATTGATTGTGCCGTGATGTGTAAATATCCGGAAATCTAGAAGTCTAAATATCCGAGTGTCGGAGCTTTCTAGAGGTGTAAACGTCCAGGGTAGTATCTAAGTATTTGGGGCCGATGGTTCTAGTAGATGCTGTATGCTGTCTGTACGTATAACTGTGGTGGATCCGTGAAGGGCAAGTGACCGATAAAAGTATTGAGTCAACCCTAGGTATTCGGAGAAGCTGGGCGGCGATTCAACAGTTGGTGAATCGTACGGTTGTACAGGGTCGAGACATGTGTGTGTTGCAATTGTAGTTACAATTGATTGCATTGTTATATTTACACATAGTTACTTTGAATCACAGTAGTATTTCAAGGGATTACATGAATCTCAATAAAAGTTAGCAACTTGATTAAATACACGTATATGTTTGTGCTAGTTGTCGCAATCCATACGTGCGATAGTATAGTTTGATGTTTGTATTTTTTATCGCAATTTATACTTGCGTTAATATAACTTATGTAAAGGTTCCTTGGATCTGTGTTTAGTCCAGGAGATTCCTTGGTTCTGTGTTTTTTTTTTGTATTAATATTTCATTGTTGAATTGTGAATAGTTGTGAAGCGTGATTGTGGGTTGAATGCATGAGTTATTGTGTTGATACATCATTATTTTTCATTAATAATTTATTTCATAAATTTACATTATCTTTCACATATTGTGTTTGTGTTGTTCATTTAATCCACCATTCACTCGGTAACAATTCTGTTACACATTAATACCATGATAAAGAAGGCTACAGTTTCCAAATATGGACAGATGTCGTGTAAGTCACACATAAAACACGTATCCAGACAGATAAAATAACTTAATTTGAATCAAAACTTTATATAAATAGTTTACAAAATACCTAAAATAAAATATTCTCCAGTTAAAGTAAATAAGCTGTAGACTTTGCATAGTTAACAGCTAAAAGAGTCATACAGGAAAGTATAATACTTTCCATAGCGTACAGCTAAAAGACTCATACAGGAACATATAGTACTTTCCATAGCGTACAGCTAAAAGAGTCATACAGGAACATATAGTACTTTCCATAGCGTACAGCTAAAAGACTCATACAGGAAAGTAAAATACTTTACATAGTGTACAGCTAAGAGAGTCACACAGGAAAGTATAATACTTTGCATTGTTGACAGTTAAAAGAGTCACACAGGATAGTATAATACTTTGCATACTTAACAGATAAAAGAGTCATACAGGAACATATAACGCTTTGCATAGTATACAGCTAAAAGAGTCATACAGGAAAGTATAGTACATTGCATAGTTAACATCTAAAAGAGTCGAACAGGAACGTATAATACTTTTCATACTCTACAGCTAAGAGAGTCGCACAGGATTGTATAATAATTTGCATTGTTAACAGCTAAAAGAATCATACAGGAAAGTATACTGATTTGCATAGTTAACAGCTAAGACAGTCATACAGGAAACTATAATACTTAGTGTACAGCTAAAAGAGTCATACAGCAAACTATAATACTTAACATAGTTAACAGTTTAATGAGTCATACAGAAAAAAATAATACCTTGCATAGCGTACAGCTAAAAATCATACAGAAAAGTATCATACTTTGCATAGTGTACAGATAAGAAAGTCACACAGGAAAGTATAATACTTGGGATAATTAACAGCTAAAATTGATAAACAGGAAAGTATAATACTTTGCATAGTAAAAAGCTAAAAGTGTCATACAGGATAGTATAATAATTTGCATAGTTAACAATTAAAAGAGTCATACATGAAAATATAATACTTTGCATAATGTACAGCTAAGAGAGTCACACAGGAAAGTATAATGATTTGCATAGTTAAAAGCTAAGGCAGTCATACAAGGAAGTATAATACTTGGATAGTGTACAGCTAAAAGAGTCATAATGGAAAGGATAATACTTTGCATAGTTAACAGCTTAATGAGTCATACAGGAAAGTATAATACTTTGCATAGTGTACAGCTAAAAGAGTCATACAGGAAAGTATAATACTTTGCATAGTGTACAGCTAAGAGAGTCACACAGGAAAGTATAATACTTTGCATAGTGTACAGCTAAAAGAGTCACACAGGAAAGTATAATACTTTGCATAGTTAACAGCTAAAATAGTCAAACAGCGAAGTATAATACTTTGGATAGTGTACAGGTAAAAGAGTCATACAAGAAAGTATAATACTTTGCATAGTGTACAGCTAAGAGAGTCACACAGGAAAGTATAATGATTTGCATAGTTAAAAGCTAAGGCAGTCATACAAGGAAGTATAATACTTGGATAGTGTACAGCTAAAAGAGTCATAATGGAAAGGATAATACTTTGCATAGTTAACAGCTTAATGAGTCATACAGGAAAGTATAATACTTTGCATAGTGTACAGCTAAGAGAGTCACACAGGAAAGTATAATACTTTGCATAGTTAACAGCTAAAATAGTCAAACAGCGAAGTATAATACTTTGGATAGTGTACAGGTAAAAGAGTCATACAAGAAAGTACAATACTTTGCGTAGTTAAAAGCTAAAAGAGTCATACAGAAATGTATATTACTTTGCATAGTGTACTGGTAAAAGAGTCATACAGAAAAGTATAATATTTGTAATTCTAAATTTGTTAAAATCAACATGTTTAAGATTAATAGGTTTTCATATGCATGAAGTATAATATACGGAAGTTGACATTCCCTGGGGTGGGTAGTAATATCAAATCTTTCGCATTCACAGAAGATAAAAATCAATGTCAAACGAAAGACACGTCTGGATTCAAATGGTAATCGTGTTAACATTGACATATTAATGATGAGATAAAAGAAGAATCAAAATTGTCAATTAGACCAAAACGTATAAGCTTTTTAAAATTTCTAATTTTGAGACAAGATTTGAGCATATGAAGTGGGTGCATCCTCTTGAACTACTGAATTTGTGGCCAGCACTAAATTCACTATCTGCATTTTTCTATTTTTAAGGTACCCAGTCAGTGTGTTTATCATCCTCCGCTTGCAAATCTTCATTGTGGGAAAATTCTTGTTACAACAGAGATTAAACCCGACTGACCATCAGAGGCCGCTTGCAATAGATAATAGGTGCATCAATATTGTATATATTCATTATTAAATTTATTATTAGTAGTATTAGTATTATTATCATCATCGTTATCATTATTATTATTATTAGTAGTAGTAGTATCGTTATTATTATTGTTGTTATTATTATTATAAGTAGTAGTAGTAGTAGTAATATTGATTGATTGATTGATTGATTCAATACTCCTTTCATAAACTTTAGGATATTATGTTATAAGCATATATTTTCCTCTTCTAATACTTTTGACATCAAAATGATACTAATGGTCACTTGTAAATTATATATATCGAGTAAAAGCCCATTTTAGGCCATTTCATGACCATATGTTTATCATGTGTCTTTGATGTTACTGTTATCATATAATCTTGCAAGGTGGCAAAAGATTTTTGAAAATCGCATCAATGACCTTTTCCCTTAAAGAATTGAAGCGGTGTTTGCATCTGCAATTTATACTCGGGAATGTTTGCAACTGCCTCTCTAACCTCTACATTAAGTACACGGATGCCTATTGCGAGCACGCCAACGACTGTATGGGGTATCTTTTCATACTCATCTATGACATCAATGGTAGGCATTTTATATAATTTTAATGATTGTCAAATGGGCGCATCCAATCCCACATGATATTTAATTCCGTGATTGAATGTTCCTTTCAAGGCAATGGTGGAAAAGTATATGAATCTTTAGTGATCCACGTAAACAGGGCACGACATTCATTCAAGTCCAATGTTAGTTTGCAAGACTTCATATGTCACCACCAAAAAATATCATTAGCATGTTACAGTTCTCACGGATTCCTTTAGACACATTTGTGTATCTTTCAGAGAAATGCATCACGTCCATGTTTTTGTGACGTGGTCATGAATTATTTGTGCAGATTGATCTGGTGCTCATGCACCACGTCATTTCACACTAAAAGATTGTAATACTTTTTCATCAAATTCGTTAATGGTAGGTGCTTCATAGATAATTGAAAAATTCGACGGCCGCTTGTATTATCATGGATGACACTTTATCACTCAACACTTTTTTAAACACCTTCTAAAACATCCCAATATCGTTGATCATCAGCCAGCGACACAATCACGTATAACCGATCCCACTTCAAACCACTGTGCAATCACATTGAACAATAGTTGTGTCCTAGTCTAGCGGGGCCAATGCTTAGCGCATGAACTGACTTTGGAAATATACCGTCATACCTGGACGGTGTAGGCGTTACTGCAGGGAAAAGTCAATGATGGTAAAAACATCAGTGAATCTTCTTTTCGTATATACATTCAATAAACAGAATACAATGCAATTATAACTTCATATTATGTTTTATGCCCTACAAAACATGCAATGCACACTCGAGTGCAAAACACTACTGGACGAGCAACGAATACTGAAATTTATAATATCATGACTTCATTACGAAAGTTACCAGGAGCACCAAGGTACAAAGATTTCGGTGACAAACACATCCCTGGTTACAAGTGCTGACGGTCTGGTACACGGAAAAAATATACAACGTGATTCAAACAAACAATCAAAGCATAGTGAATCACATGTAAACTGTGTTGATTCTGTGTGTTACTAGCATGATCTTGCATAGCAAGGATCAAAATATATCCGTGTGCCAAAGTTGATCTCTTTCATGTGTTAAATGTTATTGTAGAAACAGGAGCTGGAGAATGAATCATAGAATAGATCATCAAAAATATATAAAAGACAAGATTGCATCAGACGTCTCTGTCTCCTTTAAACAAAGGTCACCGCATTAGAAGGAAATTATGTTAATACAAACATAGATATAAAATAACCGGAGATTATCAAAAATATATTACAGTCCGCTTGGATATTAGAGAAGTAAATCCACAATTTATCGTATTTTATTTTTTTGCTGAGCTGTGTCTTGGCTTTACTACACAAAAGTGCTTTTTCGGAAAATCGCTGTTATCAAATTTTTTTCTAAATTTTAGTCATGTCCCTATACATGTTATTGGTGGTAATATGCATCTTCAGTGCGTAAGTTTCGGTGTAAAGTATCATGACACAATCAAGGCGAAACGATTTATAATTGAACTCGAACATATGCAGCTTTGACAAATCCAGCAAGCAAAATCCATGGTAGATAGGTTTTGTCAGCTTGAGTTGTGATTTGGTTTACTGAGATTAGTAACAAACGCACCATTATAGATCATTCGAGATTCAAAGGCTGGGGCAGCGGATAGCTTGAGAAGCTTATCTTGTTCACTATCGCAGACAATGTTGATTCAAATCCATTTGGGAAGATTCTCCATGTTTCTGCCACATAGGGGATTCTTCGTGAGTTTAAAGAAACCTTTTACAAACTCATTCGTGGCGTTAGTTCCTAGATCCGTATTCATTTAGATATGAAAGCTATCTAAGCGTGCTGTCGAACTCCAAGCACTAGATATATCATTGCTATAGCCATCCCATATCGCAATTAAAACTACAGATTTCTCACTTGTAATATATAATTATGTTTCTTCCGAAGATTTGAACCAAATTTTGGTGGAGTCAGTAAATGTATGGCCATATTAATTTATGTTTTTGTACTAATAAGGAAATACTTATGGTTCTAACAGATAATCGTTGTGTACATTATAAAAATATTTAAGACATTTTAGATCACCATCAAAGAACTATCTTTGATCGCTGCTGCTGTTGAAATTGCGTACGTGTGTGCAGCTCTCACCTGTGATCAATTCACTGCATTTTTCCCGACAAATAAAGGTTACATAATTGCCCATCCTTAACGGTTGTTGGAATAAAGATACATGATGTAACTGTTCGGTGCATCGTGGCCATACGGTCGACGGTTTTAAATTTGTCCGAGGGTGTATGTGACTTCTAATAGAAATCCCTTTACAAAGTGAGCTCACAACAACTATATATTGGTCAATGTTAATGAGCTATACCATGATTTTCGTTTTTGGACAACAACACTTCTCAAAGCATTCCCACGAATGAGAAGTAATGTGCGAGATCGAGAATGTACAAGTACATGGTAGTGACACGAACTTGTTCAGACACAACACAGAGCAAGAACATATCAATGCGAAGATACATATCGTGTTAGCCACCCATAGTTATACATTCAAATGCAGACCAAACTTTGTTTGCATGCTCGTAGTCGTTGGCGGACCATCTTTACGTGCCAAAATTAAATTGACATGTGCTCTTGGTGATTTCGATGCTGTTCTTTTTCACTGTCACTAGCAGGACATGATTCGTGTTTTTTTTCCAGCGTTACCATAATCTTTTCAAATCCTTTATCAATGTCATCATTGATGGAGCTAGTGTCGCTTCGGTACAAGAATGTATGAGCTCAAATGTGAATCCACGGTTTAGTGCATTTAAAACCATAGCGGTGACGACGTAGCGCCACAGCCAAATGCTCATTCTAACACCGATGTGAATATAGGAATCATAATTGTTGACATTTGTCAGATGCCCTCACCTTGGTTGTTTGAGTTCATATTGAAGGAATATAATTACATCTGCACATTCATGACTTGGAATTAATTCATAGAACTATATTCGTTGGACTTGTGATTGAGTTTTTACGATTTTATTGGATTTCATTCACAAGACTAAGTTCCCCACAAATGTATATTTAATAACTTAGAGAACTGCATATTTTACGACGTTCACAAACACTTCTTTGCTTTCCATTTTTACTGAGTATTAGACCGTAGAGATGTAATTTTTATTTTTGTTTAGTTTTAAGTTTCCACGTCAGATAAGGAAATTATATTTATATGTCATTTTTTCTTCTAATATATATCTAGAAAAGCCCACGATTTATTCAAGTTCTTCATGCTGTTTGTCAATCTGAGTATTGGTGTCCTTGTTTTCCTGAGACGTTTAGTCAGCAGCATAATCCTAGGAATTTTCCTCATTCCAAGGATGGACAGATCCATGTTTCCAAAAGGATTTGAAAGTGAAGATAAATGTAAGTCAAATTGTGTATGATTTATGTACCTATGAATGAATGGATGAACGGATGGATGGGTGGATGCATGGATTGATGTTTGGATGGATGCATGTATTCATGGATGAAATAGAAAAAAACGGTACTAAAATTGGTAGTGCATTGTGCATTTTCTATCCGTAATTTTAAAGTATTTAATTTTTAAGCAGCTATTTGTTTTGTTTTTTTCATGCAACCTTAAACGACTTTTCATTTAGTCATATAATGTTTCTTCTTATATATTTAAGGTTATATGAATTATATCGGCATGTTGATGGTCGACTTCTCGCACAATAACCCCATAATGAGAGTGTTCTGTTCTATTCTTCTGAAGACTATTGCAGAAAAGTGCGATCGAACTATCCGAAACTTCAATTACGACTCGTTTGGAGTGCAATCTTCTCAGGGACAATTTCACGGTATGCATTAATTACGATAATTTAATATATTTTTTCTGTAATCAATAGGAGCCCCATATATAAAGCAATGGGAAACATTAATCACAAGACGATGTAAATTTCGAACATGTCTAGTTACGTTTCTTTCTCCCATCATGCTATCGCTACTCCTATCCATTGGATCTTAATTATTTAATGACATCAATGCTCTCCCCCACCATAATTATTGCCAGACGTTTTTTTTTTTGTCGTCGTCAACTGTAAGATCTTGAAGATGGACTATTTCCTCATCTTCAGTGCGTGTATGTCATCCTCTGCTTGTATGTCCTCCTATTTCCCTCAGAAATACTGCAAATATATTATAGAAGTTAATTTGTTAATATTATGAACCTATGTATACCTCTCGGAATATAACATAAACTTGTTTTCGCTTTTAAATGTTCATTGAATTCTTTCGTTGTTTCTTTTATTTTCCTTTTTACCCTACTCATTAATACACTGCACCATTTTTGAATATTCACACTCTTTCAAATATTACATTAACATCATGTCCTTCACTTCAAATGTACTTCTAAAAGGGATATAATGCTAATTTTTTTGCACATTATTGATGTCTTAGTAGGCACGAGAGCTATTTATTCGCAAATTGGTTGGAAGTTGACCTGATGTATAAACCCTTCCCTTTACTGACAGGATTCATCATAGATAAAGGTCCTGTGTTCAATCAAACGTATGGACACTTCACCTAAACTGTGTCTCAAATGAAATCTGATTGATGCATATTCCTCTTGATCGTCCATTCCATTCTGGTTTCTACTTGTATATACTAAATGACCGAACCAGTTAAACATCTGACTAATATTTTGTTAAATAGTTCTATCGAAGAAAAAAATAAGAATTGTTTACATAAACCTAGTCTTCTATTCTAATGATATATAATGTTCAAATGGGTTGATTAGCAATTATGTTTTGTGAAATCCAGGTCACTCAAGGTCAAGAAGCAAATGGCTGGTTGCATACACCTTAATGAATAATCCCTCCATCATCGGGATGAGGAAGAACGCTCTGCCAGGCATATTTCTAATGGAGGCAGCAAACGCTCGTGCAGACGTCATTGACAGAGTTCAGCGAAGTATCGCCTCAACACTGTTTATATACATTGGAATGATTGTTGTTTTGATGATACTTGCGTTCCTTTATTTTGGCATCAAAGCAATTGTACACTAGTAATGTCACTTTGATGGACTCCATCAGCAATGTTATATGAACTGCATGCGCTGTTACCAATGCAAATTTGATGAATATTGGAACCATTCCTTCTGATTTCCGGATGAATACTCCTGGGTTATCCATGCAAAAGTTCAATCCTTCTACGATACATTTTTTGTATAAATTAGAAAGGGGTATGCTAACTTCAAATTATGTAAAAAGAGTTAATTCGTTAATAACGACTAATTCGAACTTCTTGTAAATATCAAAGTCAGCTTAATAATGACATGAAGGAAATCAAAACGGAAGTGGTAACTTTGTTTCATATTTTCATATATAGGTTCCATCTAATGTATTCATTCGACATTCGACATGGCTGAAAGGCATCTGCTATGCACTTGTAAATCACTGAGGATGGCAATCCATCAAATCATGATGCCATTATAGTGTGTGTATTTAAATGCATTGTATTATTCATTCCTATTCCAGCATAACCGTATTAACCAGAACATTACATGGTATGTATATTCAGATAATTAACTACTTCACGTTATTTATAGTGTTAAAATATTTTATGTAAATACAAAAAAGAACGCACTTATATTGTCCAATAAGATTATTGAATACAACGATGTGTTTCTTGCGTACAGAAGTTTAATATGTACCAGTGTGGATACCGTCTGTTTTAAAATGATGATTATCTCATTCATACATAACAGGCATCAGGCATAGTTTTGGTCGCAGAAGTGGCTAACATAGTGCGTTAAGAATCGCGGTTGACCGACTGTCAAAACTAATACTGTGTGACACCTTCATTTTGAAAACGTATTGCTGTATTCAGTTCCAAGAAATTGTAAATATTGCGTGATATATATATATATATATATATATATATATATATATATATATATATATATATATATATATATATATTGCTTCATGTAAACGTTTTGCTAAAATGTGATGAATATGCACGTTTGGGATTCACATTTTAAATGGCGTTTCATTCTGATTTTTAATATCCGTTTGTGTGCTTAGCTTACGAAACATGAACACTGTTTATTACATAGTTCCTTTTCATTGCGTTTCCAGTTGTATCATACTTACATGTTCAAGAATGGTAAGAGTGCATACATTTTTCCGTTGAAATGCTGTAAATATTTCATTATAATACTTCAATGGTCAATAGTAATAATAATGTTTTGGAGGGTTCTGGTTTCTGAAAATAAAAAATGGATTTGAAAGATAAGTTTTATGACTTGTTTGTGCCTTTAGACTGAGTTTTATACTGGTAATTCAGAATTCATCTGCATGGACTAAACCAAATATTTATCAAGCTGTCATTTCCTTATTCTATTTATTTTAGATTCTGCGGATTTTGCAATGTCCATAAACCATCCTTTAATATGTGCGTTGGGGTACCGAGTTACAATAGCAAGAATGAGAAGCAAACGTTATTGCGTAATATTAGGAAGATCGTTTATGTTGATGTTTTATTGTGTAAGTTTGTGCGGGACAAACAAAAATTCATATGTGTGTGTAAAATAAGGAAGGAAATATAAAGATGAGAAAATGTTTAGCTTATTCTGTTGGAGACAAAAGAAAAATAGTTTTCAAAACTTTAGATTTTATTACAAAATGGCTTTTTGCAAATATTACATATATTGCCCTGTGTAGTATAAATATTTCAAGAACCTCATTATTCAAAAAGCGCTGTTGATGATAGTAATTGGTAAGAATCGTAGTGGATATACATCACTATATAATTAAAACTATACATGATTAAGACTAGAAAAATGGACACTTTTTACTGAGTCTCTGATTTGGCAGTACCTGGGCTCCAGGTAGAATAAGGATTTACGTTTGCTTAGTTTAAAAATGATATTATTACCGAATGTTTGCGAGGAATGTGTAACAGAGATTGTAACGCTTGACGTTTTCTTAGTTCATATCAGAAGGTAAAATATGGCCATTGCATGAAAGGCTGTTTAGACTACACTACATATTCTAGGGGTTGATCATTGATTATTGTAAAGACATCTTTGCCTTTATTGTAAAGAAAGAAGCATTTGTATAAATATAATGAACGTAATGGCATTAATGACAAACCATAAGATGCGGTTAGGTGGGAATATTACAATATAAATGACATACTTACTCCAAATATGTCATATCAAAGTAGATTTCAAAAGAAACCAAGAGGTTTTTCTTTTCAAAATCTCTAACTGAGGATGGGTCTTGCTTCAAACTATTTACATTGGAATTTAACTGAGGATGGGTCTTGCTTCAAAATATTTACACTGGAAAACTAACTGAGGATGGATCTTGCTTCAAAATATTTACTTTAGAAACTTGGTTTAATCACTTTAAATTACATTTAGCTCTGAATGTACCACTTATCATTATATTTTAAGAAATATGGTTCCATAATACTAACTTTTAATGTACGTACAACCTCTCTCATAACTTGGATGTTCTTTCTTTTCATCTTTTTAAATAGAATGCATATAACAGATAAGTATCATATAAAAATTTGAATGATAATAGAGAATTTTTTTTAATAAAGCTTGATATATATATATATATATATATATATATATATATATATATATATATATATATATTATGAAATTGGTATGGCTTTATGCCAACACAAAATCCTTTATTTACCCACCGAATTGCAGTATTGGTCTACTATGTATTGCATACACAAAACATATGCGTAATATTTAGTATTAACGCTATATATATATATATATATATATATATATATATATATATATATATATATATATATATATATATATATATATATATATATATTAGTTTATGGATTGTGTCTTCTTATATTTTATTGTAAATTACCAAATAAATAATCTTTGCTCTTAAATCTTGATCCCTAAACTGCAAACCTCTCAGATTTCATCATCATATGTAGTGAAAGAACATCCGAGTTATGAGAGAGATGTTGACTGAAATAGATCTTTATGGACCGAAGCAAAGGCAAAAAAGATACCCAAACGGAATATTAATATTTATTAGTAGTGTATCATTATTACATTAATAGCATCATTTGATACGAATTGATTCAAATAAACAAAGATATTACTTACAGCACAACACTTAGTGTTGCAAAATGTAGGAAGGATGGCAGTAGTAGAGTGGGATACCCTGGGGACAATGGAACTTCTATGTTAAATTTGGGTGTTCGTACCCTGGGGTCAAAGGACAATTTAACATGATTTAGATTATATAGTGGACAATGAAAACTTAACAAGGTGGAATATCTGCGGCACTAGGTAGGAATTGTTTGTTTGCTTGTTTTGTTTGTTTGATTAGGAGTTTTAACGTAGGTTAAAACAATTTTTCAGTCATATATCGCTACGATGTCTGCATTGAGGCAGTTTATAGTAATGTCTAGCACTGGGACATCATGACATAGACATGTAGCATGATGTTCCACCCAGTCATATTATCCTGACCCCAGGCCGACCAGTTCTAACACTAACCTCTTAATGCTGAGTGCCAAGCGAGGCAGTTGCTAGTACCATGTTTGGAAGTCTTTGGTATGACTCGGCCGGGGATCGAACCCACGACCTCCCACTCCCGCGGCGGACGCTCTAAGCACTAGGCCATCGGAGCGGTATAGATATGAACTGAACATGGATTCGACTGCTTAGGGACAATGGAGATTTAACATAGCGACAAGGGGTTGGGACTTTATAGCGACAAGTGAAATTAAACATATCGACAAGTGAATGAGACTGTCAAGGAACAGGGTAATTTAACATGGTGGTACTATCTGAGAAACTAGATACGAATTGAACATTGATGGAACTGTATAGGGACAATTGAAATTGGAAATCGTGACGTCAAGGTACTGGACACTGGGGAAACAATGGCAAAAATGTTGCCAGTGGCTGATCACAATCGATGGGAGTAGTTAGAAATAGTGATGCCAGCGGCTGATTTTCAATATGCGCCATTTTAGGGATGCACACAATAGAGATATAGACATACATAGACTTATCTACATAAATCTATGACACAAACATACCATATGGACAAGGAAAAATTTAACATAGGTGATCTACTATACGGACAAGGGAAACAACGTGGGTGGGACTCATTCGGAACAATGTCAACTGAACATGGGACTGTCTAGGGACAGGTCAACCTTGAACATGGATGGGCCTGTCCAGCAAAAATGGGTGAATTGTTTAGGGGCAATGGTGGTTGAGGGCCAAATAAAACAGAAACAGCGATAGACATATACAAATACAATCCCCTAAATTTATATTTAAAGCATATTACCTAGGCCTGAAATTATAGAGGCGGTGTTCATAAATTTGCAGTATTTTAATATTGCCATAAATAATCATAATCAAGTAAAAGAACAACGCCAAAAGGGATGTGACTAAAAGTAATGCTAAATTGGTTTAGACTAAAATGGATCAACCTAGTATATATTTATGCCCTCAATTTGTGTGACGATCCTTTATTTCAAAAAAAGCCTAATATCTATTTAAAGCTACAACCTGGAAATTGATATGGAGAAACCCAAGTCTATATGTAATTCTAGCTTCAATAACATCACTGTACTGGACACTACGAGAAAAATGAACAATAGTGTTGCAAGGGGCTGACCTGAATACGATCTACTGTAGACTAAGGTAGATAGATAGGTGACATGAATTGTATAGGGACAAAGGGAGATTTATAGTGACAAAACCCAATAGACACATACACAAGCACAATTCAGATGGTATGTGTTAACTCATAATGTAAACGAAGAACACGAAATTTCACAAAATAGACTATCCCCTACAACATCACATTAACTATACTATTTAACACATTATCCCAAAATTCCATGTGTTCGCTCAGAATGTAAACAAAGAATATAAAATCTTACAAAAACGACTATCCCTTATACCATACAAATATTATCCATCACATCACCATGCTATCTATGTAGGCAGGTAGATAGGTTAAATGATTTTGACAAGGACAAAGGACATACAAAGACCAGTACACACACACACACACACACACACACACACACACACACTTATATCATATAAATATTATCTATCATATCACCATGCTATCTATGTAGGCAGGTAGATAGGTTAAATGACTTTGACAGGGACAAAGGACATGCAAAGACCAGTACAACCACACACACGCACACACACACACCAAATGTAATGTTTTCGCCCAGAATGTAAACGAAGAAGATGACATTTCACAAAATAGACTATCTCTTACACCATATAAAATACTATCCATGACATTCACTATACCATGTAACACTCTTTAACATACAATCCCACAATTCTTGTGTAACAGACAATCCCACAATTCTTGTGTAACAGACAAAGAATGTAAACAAACTATCCCTTACATCACATAATTATTATCCATCACACCATTAGTATGTCCAGCAAATCATAATCACTAACTAAAATGAGACGTGTTCGCTCAGAGAGGAAACGAAGTAGATGAAATCTCTGAAAAGAATATCTCTTACACCACAAAAATATTATCCAACACAGCACTAATTTATGCAACATATTAAAAGATTAAAACCACAAAAAGACTATCCCTTATACCACAAAAATACTATCCATCACAATACTATTCTATCCATCACACCACTATTCTTTCCATCATATCATACAGACTATTCAAAATGCCATATGTGGCTTAGAATGTAAGATAAAGAGATGGAATGTCACCATATAGTCTATCATTTACACCATCAAAACACCATCTATCACACCACTATATCATCCAACATCCCTATTCTATTCATTATCCCATACACTATCACAAAGGTCATTTTCAGCTTAGAGTTTAAGAAAAGAAGATGAAATCCCACAAAAGTCCTCTCACATACCTTATATACCGTCCATTATATTCCATTATTCACTCTATCCAAAGCTTAGAATGTAAGAGAAGGAGAAGAAAAGGACAAGCAAAGACCGATACTCACACAACCACACACACATTACGCACGTGCTGTGTTAGCTTAGAATGTAACCTTTGAAGATGAAATTTCACCCAATAGACTATCCCCTACACCACCAACAAACTATACATCACACCACTATATCATCCCACATCCCAATTCTATTCAATATCTCATACCCACACTATCACAAGAGGCCATTTGTAGCTTAGAGTTTAAGAGAAGATGAAATTTCACAACCAAGACTATCCCTTACACCTCAACATTTCTCCGTTAAATCAACAATAACATCCCTTATAGCAAACTCACTATCCAAAACGCCCTCTTTAAAGTTAAAATGTAAGAGGAGATAACCTCTCACAAATTATAATATCCCATAAATTATAAAGAATAACACACCGCTCTAGTGGCCTAGTGGTTCGAGCGTCCTCTGCAGAAGCGGGAGGTCGTGGGTTCGATCCCCGTGTTAGGCATACCAAAGACTTACAAAAATGATACCTAACAGCTGGCGCACTCGGCACGCAGCGTTAAGAGGTTAGTGTTAGGACTTGTCAGCCTGGTACCAGGATAATGTTACTATGTGGGGCATCAAGCTCCATGTCTGCGGCATGATGCCCCAGGGCTAAACATCAATATAAACTGCCTCACTGCAGACATCGTATCGATATGACTGAAGCATTGTTAAAGCTACGTTTAAAATCTTAATAACACGCACAGACACACACACAAACATAAATAACTAATATTTATCACTCCATCTATATCATCAATCACTCACGCCCACAAGCCGAAGCGTTAGCTCAAATATATGCCAGTGTTTCTGAAGACGACATGACTGAGCCTGCATCAGTGCCCTCCACGTTTTGTCATAAAAACATGTGAGACCCAATTCAGCCCCAGTATTGTCACATTTGATAGACGCAAAACACACCTTCAGAAACTTTAAAACGTAGGATTACACATGCACTGTGAAATGTATAGAGTTCAAGCAATGTGTAAAACTTAAGGTTTGTAATCAAGATGAAACGAGGAGAAAGCAGAAACCAAGCGACAAGAGCGATCAGTGTCACACAATACCTTCCAAAAGTATTAGTAGATATTTGTGCTAGCGATCTTGAAGATGATATGACTACCTCATATTCAACACCATCTGCATAAATACAGAGAGAGAGAGAGAGAGAGAGAGAGAGAGAGAGAGAGAGAGAGAGAGAGAGAGAATGAGGGAGAGAAAACGGTAGTAACTCTGATACGATTTTGTGAGATTTCATCCCCTTCTCTTATATTCTAGGCGAACACATGGCAATTTGGATAAGGAATATTATATTTGGATAGGATATTAGTATGATGGACAATTTTATTTTTCTGTGGTGTAACGGATATTCTTTTTCCGTGCAATGTCATCTTCGTCGTTTACATTCTGAGCGAACACATCCCGTTTGGGGTGTGTGTGTGTGTGTGTGTGTGTGTGTGTGTGTGTGTGTGTATGTGTGTGTGTGTGTGAGTGTGTGTGTTGGTCCTTGTTTGTCCCTATAAAACTCCTTTTGTCAATATCAAATTAATTTCACCTACATACCTACCTACCCACCTACCTATAGTAACGCGTATTCGGGTCAGCCATTTACAACATTGTTGCCATTAGTCCCCTAGTGTCCAGTATAGTGATGCTAGAAATGTTGAGGCTATAAATATAGACATTGATTTTATTATAGAAATTTCCACAGTTTGTGCCTATTAATATATAGTAGATTTGTACAATAGGATCGTCACACAAGATGAGGATATATATATATATATATATATATATATATATATATATATATATATATATATATATATATATATATATATATATATATATAAATATACTAGGTTTATATATTTCAGTCTAAACCGATATAATCTATTGGGGTATATGTTTAGTCTCCTTTAGTTTCTAGGACAATTTTCGTAATTTTATCGTTATATTGAGTCACATTTATCTTGGTTTGGCCTATTACTTGATTATAGCTATGTATAGCACCATTACAATTATGCAAATTTACAAACACCGCCAACATAACTTCAGGTCTAGAAAATACTTTATATATAAATCTCGGGTTTGTATATGTATATATTTCTGTTTTGTTTTGCCCTCTACCACCCTTGTCCCTAGATTGACCCATGTTCAATTATCATTGTCCTTCGAAAGCCACACTAAAGTTAGATTTTCATTTGTCCATATTGTAGTCCGTCCATGTTAAATTTTCCCTTGTCAGTATATGGTCCCATCCATGGTGAAATTCCCTTGTCTATATAGTAGCCCACTCATGTTAAATTTCCCTTGCCCATATAGTACGTGAGATAGATTCATGTCGACAAAACTTTGAATGCCTATGTCACTAACCATGTCTCTATGTCTATGTCTCTATTAGCGTATATTCAGGTCAGCCCCTGTTCCTTACTACTTTGCTCGATTGATGTCAGCCACTTGCAATATTGTTGTCATTGTTTACCCAGTGTCCATTTCCGTAACTTCCCCATATCCAATTCATCCTGAACCTATACAGTCACATCCATGTTCAATTCCCATCTAGTGATTCAGATAGTCACACAATGTTAAATTACCATTGTGCCTAGACATTCCCATTCCCTTGTCTCTATGTTAAATTCCCTTTGTCGTTATACAGGTCCAATCCTGTGTCGCTGTGTTAAATTCCCCTTGTTTATTTGCAGTGATCGCATAAGACATATCGTGGTTGAAAGGTAAAACAAAATTCATTCTTGAAATAAGTGAAACAAACAGCATGGCTTGTTTAAAGAGTGTTAGTTTACTTAACGACCTTGTATGCACTTGAGGATTTAGGTTTTAAAATGTAGATCAACAAGATGCTGCACAAATGTACATACTATGTTAGGCTCACTTTTTAGTAGAACGTGTTTGTTACGTGCTTAGGCTCGAATAAGCAGCAACATAGAAAGAAGTGAAAATAACAAGCTTGTAAAATTTAACAAACCATTTATTGAGTACAAATATTTTCATTAAAAAAATATTTAAACTTACGGTTTTAGAGAATCAAGTCCAAAAAATAATCCTAAAAGAATGCACAATATAATCCACTAGTGGAATTGCAAGATTCCTGATAATAAAATGTCCTAATAGTTCCCGGTTCGAATCTTGACGATGTAATCCAATATGGACGACTATGTCACGTGATGAAGTCAGTTTTAGTTTTATAATAATTCAAATGAGCACGAGTAATTTCTAGATAAATAACACAATAAATTCCTCTTGATCCCAAACGAATTGAAATGATTTACACTCAAACAATAAAACACATCTTTGTATTCCAAAGCCCAGGCTAACTACTGAACTGTTCACTCCCAAACATTAATTTAAATACCTGTTTTTACGTAAACAGGAAGTAGTTCACGACCTTCCAGGATCTCTCAGAACAATCTCACGTTCAAGAAATCACGCAAACATCATATGACCCAACTAAATTAGAAAGATGTTTATACTTTACTCCATTTTGTCCTTTGAATCAACCAATCATTTCAAAACCTTGTTTACAACTCTGATACCAGCTCAGAAATGAGGTCAACACCTGGTGTTTATTCTGTAAAGTAAATGTCTACCCCCCCCTTTCAATGAACGAATCTTAAAACTTAAACTGCCAGATTTTAATCTAACAAACAGACAATAAAAATAATATAAATAACTTATATCAAATATACGTAACAGTGTTTCAATCTTGATTTATACAAACGTTTATATTTCGGCAGCAGTACTACACATTATACTCGCACATAGCTCCGATCAAATTATTGGCATTATAGACACTTATCTGCAGTCGTATAATTTGCCTTAGATCAGGGTCATTGGTGTTAGTTATATAACAACAAGAGCAGATCCAGAGGAAAACGTAAAGTCAAACTAAAACTAATTTTAGTCTTTAGAGAGAATCCATTAATTGATAAAGAGGAACAAAGAAAATATTTTTCCGAAAAAAAATAAGAAATAGAAGACTCTGTTCCAGAGGGAAATTACGCACTGCAGGACAAGAAGATGCAGAACAAGTAGACGAAAGAAAAGAACTCATCCAATCAAGCAATTTAATGATACACAAACATAAGAATTACAGTGAAGACATTTTTAGAAAGAATAACAGTCAGTGAAGAAAAGGATGGATTTTCGTGATGTGTTTGAAATGTCTAAGTGACTCTAATGCTTTATAATATACCAACAAAGTAATCGTAACTATGTATTGATACTTTTCAATATAGTCAAGACAACATGCATTTTGTAATGAGGGTATTTGAAATTTGATTGGTCAATCTACTGGTTGCTTAAAAGACGGAACACTACTGCCCATCAGTTAAAAATCGTCATGAGACATGAAATAGAATCCTTCCGTGTTCCTAACATTCCTCCCTTTCCCTTTCTTTCTTCATATTTCAAGTGTATCAGTATTTTATACGTTACAAACGCAAACAATATGCAAAGATGTTCTGGTATATTATACGTTGTGGGAAGAATGATTACATCGTTGTATTGTTTCATAGTAACTCGGGCCTCAGTTTTATCATCATTCATCTGCAGCTTGTTATATATCATCCATGATTTCACATCAGAAATGCATTTCTCTGCTCCATGGATGGTAGCATCAACTTCAGTTGGGTGGCTAGACTTGTACATTTGGGTGTCATCAGCATACAATTGGTGCGACACTGGGTGATGATCTATGACACTTGAGAGCGGCTGAGAATAAATAATGAGGAGAACAGGTCCAAGAACAGATCCCTGTGGAACACCACAACATACATCAACTGGGCTGGAGTGTATTCCATTTGCAGATATAATTTGTGTCCTGTTGACTAAGTAGGACTTGAACCACTGTAAGGCTATATTCTGAATGCCAAATACATGCTGGAGACGGTGAAGTAATATATCATGGTCTATTGTGTCAAATGCTGCAGATAAATCCAGGAGAGTGAGGACTGTAATCTTTCCACTATCCAAAGCAGAGAGAATGTCACTAAATACCTTGAAGAGAGTAGTTTCCGTACTGTAGCAAGGGCGATATGCAGACTGTACATTGCTAAAAAGACTGTTTGAATTCAAATGAGATACAAGCTGAGTTAGAACAACCTTTTCTAACATTTTTTATATGAATGGGAGATTAGAAACTGGGCGGTAGTTCTTTAAATCGTTATGGTCCAGTGTTGGTTTATTCAGCAGTTGCTTTACGATGGCAGTTTTGAAAAATGATGGGAATTCCCCTGATGAGAGAGAGATATTAATAACATCAGTTAGTAAATTATAAGATAAGATAAGGATTCTCTAAATGTCTTCATATTTCCTTTCACTGCCAGCTCCTTCTAAATCAAGAATGTAGGCCTGATACTATGTTATATTTTGTGTTTAAAAGGTAGTCAAGGAAGTGTGACACTCAGAATACCATATCTATCGTGACACTATAATTACATGTACCTTACCTTCAGGTGCAAGAAAACTATTTCGTATTACTTTTTGTATTGCAAAATGAATTGTTCTTACCTTTTCCTTGTCCGAATTTCTTTTTCTGACATACTTTCGGGGAGACGTTTTGAAAGTAGAATAAAATATTATCTTCCCAGAACTTGAACACATTCACTGTTATCGGTATATCCGTGGCATGCGTCGATAAAAATGGCGTCCGAGATTTGCCAGAGCTTTTTCAGACAGCTGCAAACCGATTCTGAAGTTAGCTTCTATACGAAGTATATTCATTGGTTTCTCATCCCCGCGGTAAGTAAATACAGCAATATATATATCATTTCAATTTAGTGAAAAAGAAAAATGCTTAGTTGAGAATTATATGAATGTACGTGATGATAACGGGTTCCTTATCAAATGAACAGTCATCATGCACTTGGTGCACAGGTACTTGATTCTGGAAAAATTAATGTGTACACTCACCATACAACACGTTTGCATAAATGGTAATGGATGACATATGTGAGGTGTCTTCTTTACAGTGGTGTATGTATTGAGTGACTGGATGCGCAGATATTATCAGAAAGATAGATCGGAGTCATCGTGGGGTCCGATTGTGACCGGCGAGAGTTATTTAACTTGTGTTATATTGAGAGTGTACACATTAGTTTTTCTAGAATCAAGTGCCTGTGACCTGGTGGGGTTGGTTGAGACAGAACAAAAGGGCGGTGTAGTACATGATTTTGATACAGTTTTCAATCTCTGATTCAGTATATAGTCCATAATATATATTGATCATAATTAGATTTATATTTGCATCAGAAGAAGGAGAGAGAGAGAGAAAGAAACACAGACAGACAGACACAAGGGTTTGCAGTAAACATGATTGATAGTATCAAGCAGAAATATTTTGTGTGTTACTGTCATATGTTTCAATGAGGGATCCTAAATAATGCATATTTATTTATTTATTTATTTATTATCTCGCGTTTAGACAAAATTCATCACATGATCTGAAAAAAAGAAAGTAAAGAAAAACACAAGGTACAGCATATCTAGCCCATGGCAGAGTCCACAACTTGAAAACCTAATAATGTTTCCTACCTTAAATGTTTTCAGCATTTTTATATGTTTATCTAATTTCATGGTGTTTTGCTTTTTGTTTTTTGTAGTCATATCATTACATATGTTGTAAAGCGCTTAGAGCTTATAAAGATTATACGCTATTCAAAGTCCTCATTATTATTATTATTATTATTATTATTATTATTATTATTATTATTATTATTATTATATTATTATTATTATTATTATTATTATTATTATTATTATTATCTATTCATTCATTCAGTCAGTTAGTCAGTCAGTCAGACATCAACGTCTCATATTAACTATTATGTGGGGTAGGTCGTAGGTAGGTTTGAAGTATGCTAGCAACTCAAATATTTCGGCCGTAGGTCGGTTTGAAGTATGCTAGCAGTTCAAATATTTCCCTTAAAATAGTACATAAAAATCAATATTACTACAGTGTGTCTTAGATAGTTTTCAACGTGTTATGACTTACATTCAATAGCTTTTCATTGTCAGAGTCAACAAGCACGCAAATTGTGTTAAAGGGCAAACCCATTTATTAGTATTGAATTCAATGCTGCGTTGTTGCACTTGCGTTGTTATACATACGCTTTTTCCCCCGGTCATATTACAAAATAATGACTCAGCATTTCGCGTCGCGCGTAAATTGTCTGAAAATATTCAAACATTTTACGTTCTGCTGTCGCACAGATGTGATAACAATTCTAAGTGACCAATATTACGTGTTTCAGTATCCAATTACATTAAATCTACTCAGAATGATAGACGCATTGTATCTATTATAATGTATGTATCAATCAGACAACAGTTCATATACTATTTAAAGGAATGCATTTATCTTAATGATCATTCAGGCATAATCCCTGAAATCTGATTCAGATCAGATATGAAAAATTGGCTCTCTGCTCTGAACATACGATAATTTTAAAAACAAAATATTTTTAAGATGATTCGACGAACCTATAATATTTCGTAAGTGACTCAATGCTGTTATGTGCGTACATCTTGAGCTAAGGGAATCTATACTGATTACAATTATAGTAATATAAATACAGACCAAAACAATAGCAACGAATTATAAACGGCCCTTATCTGAAAAACATTTTTTTTTACAATCGACTCTTTATTTTAAAAAAATTTCTCAAGGTATAAATACATTAAAATCTGAAACACATCAATTATTATTGTAGAAGAGAAACACAACAATGATATTTAGCACTGGAAATAATTAATTTGTCATGAGATTTGTCTCTTTCTTTTCTCTTTATCTCTCTGTCTCTGTCTATATATATATATATATATATATATATATATATATATATATATATATATATATATATATATATATATATATATATATATATATATATATATATATATATATATATATATATATATATATATATATATATATATATATATATATATATATATATATATATATATATATATATATATATAACTTGAGTCAACGGGGATAAAATGTTCACAATAAGGCGAGTGTGCAAGGACATTGGCTCCGGCCATGAACAAAGTACAACATGCTTTCTTTATTAACTACAAAAGCAAAATTATAAAGTAACAAATCGTCCATAACCATTGTTCCTCCAGACTATATGCCTGAAATGATCAGGCATGTACCTTTATTTAAACATAAAAACTTCACCTACGATAGGGACATCATTACTTCACACCTTCTATATTGCGAAGCCATTTCATGATGTTGTTGACATGCAATGTGTAGTCATCTATGAGATCACGTGATTATTAATGCGAACTGGTTGACCTTTAAGTATAGAATTTTATGCCACATATGAGATGAGATCTATGAGATCACATATAACTAAAAACAGCTCTACTATGGCCTCAAGTAAACGATACTTATTGATATGTCATGACGTTTCTGCACTACCAGTCTAAAAGTTCAAACTTAATCTGCTTAGACTCGTAAGAGGTCCTCTAATCGTAACAAGTACAAAAGACAAAGGCATAATATGAATCCGGACAGCTGAGTTCATAAGCTTGCCACTATGCGGTCGATATCCTTTTTCCATTTTAAATTCCACTCGTCCGTGGTGGTCTTACATCCCAATTACTTGATCGGTTGAACGGACACATTCTCAGTAAGAATACTGCATCAATTGATATTACTAAGTGTACGTTAAGGTCAGGATTTATTAGATCGAAACATGGGTCTCATTTGCAGTATTTGGCTTTTAAACAGTAATTAATTTCGTTAGGTGGGATTAGTAATTAACACTTGAATGTTTAGCAAAGTAGCCATGTACCCATGGAACACTAATTGAAACTAATTATTTTGTGACCCAGGTTCTCTTCGCCTTCGCTTGGTCTTTCCTGGAGAAGAGGAAGTCTTTTAAGACCAACATTCTTGGAGGCAGACCGGCCGTATACAGGTAATTAATAATGTGCTAAACTTGAAGTTGAAGAGTGGTTTTAAATAATACATGTACATTGTAAAAGATGTTTTTACTTGAATGGAATGTTAAAATCACAAAGTATTCAATATGGACCCGTATCATCCCGCTGATTTCCATCGTCTTTTGTCACAGATGCCAACCTGTTGTTCGAGTTTCATTCGATTGTGTATGACCATCATTCACATACGTTTCTTTTCTTCAGAATACATTTCATAAAAGCGCTCAGATCGGAAAGCGTTTTAGTACTTTAATACAAATCTTCAGAGGATGATTTGTGGTCTTATAAACAATAGTCGTCTTTGCTTTTCACTGCTAAATTTGCATGTTTTGGTCTGGTAAATATTTTACAAGGAGTGTGATAATATAATCAAGTAAAATCCAATATCATGCATAACTGTATTAGAACAGGATTTTACCTGGACACAGTTTGGTACTAATATGTATTAGTATTTTTTCCAACGCAGCCACAACCCGTTTCCAATGCATTCATATCATCAATGTGCATCCTATACAAGCAAATGCCACCCCACCAACTCCCCCCCCCCCCACGTACTAAATATAAATTATGTATTATTACCATTGACCATATATGCCTCAACCAATGTTACAACTTTGAAACTATATTTCTTATAGCTAAAGACAAGGTCATTATTCCATAATAATTAGAATACTTGCCTAGAAGTGATGAGGAGGTTTACGTGAATCGATGGTTCCCTTTTGTATGCTGGGTAGAACTTAAAGTCTGGCAACTTCACACATGGCATACACGTTGTTCAGAGGCGTAAGCATGAGGAATCATCTAGTTCTCTTTGTTTATGTGGGGCGGTAGAGAAATAAAAACAAAGCCAAAAAACTTAACTTTAATGCTCCGGAATCAAATAGAAAATCGCTATATCGTAACATCGAGTTAAAAGAAGCCCTGTGCGTACTAATAGTATGCTTGACCATTAAAAGCCGTTCCTAAAAAGAAAGTCATAAACCCCAAAATTAAAATGTGATGGATGCATACATTTTCGAGTGATAAAAATATGCAAGAAACGCGGCTGAGAAACGAGGAAATACATGATCAAACTAATAGGAGTCAAAAAGAGAATTGGTTTTGGACGATCAGCAAAAACCACTGCTTTGGCTAGGAATTATCATTGTATATATATAAAAAGTGACAACCTAGACGTATTATATATTATGCTAACATTAAAAGACAGAAACGGAAATCAAGATGTTCTTATACGTGGACATCTTTGAGACGATGGATAGGGTTCTAAAACAGCATGACAAGAAATTTCTGAATATATGTAAAGGAAAAGAATTTTCTATAAACGAAACGCCACCGGACAAACTCAGTACGGTTATATTTTACAACATGTATTATGACTGCAGCAAGAACTTGTAGAAAAGACACAAGAATGTATATGAGCACCTTTACAGAATGTGGAAGAAGCTTGATCAAGTGAAAATCAAAAGAGTACGGTATTAAACATCACTATACAAAACAATACAAATATAAAATGAATCTGATGGTTATCACAACTATATTAATTTGTTAGCTGTGTACTTCTAGGTGGTGTAAGCATCGAGGCAGTAGCTTTCAGATAACATAGCCGACTGGCTCATTGTTTAAGCATATCCTACTAATTCATAAACTTTACACAGTCAAGACTCCCGACGTTTTGGATTTTAGGTCGGCAAAGAAGAAACGCAGACACTGTAAATCAGCACTGGGGAGATCTTTGCAGACCGCATCAGACAGAGGAAACATTCTCGCCAAATACGAAGAGATCAAGAATGTCTCAGCCCTTCTATTACCAAATTACCTCCTGGAAAACGCGGAATGGCGAGCTGATCATTGAAAGCAGCAAGCATCATCACGCTAAACCTGGATACATGCATCGGTGCGGTCGTCAAAAATAATCCCGGCATATCAGTCCTCAACAATGTAGGAAGGGGTTTGCAAGACGCATTTTGTAGTGTCACCTCCAACTCCGTGGACAAATGGTTCCGGATATTTATGGTGTGCCATTAACTGCAAGACAAATTCAAGGAGAAGCCACTCTACATTGCGTTTTACTACTTGATTACGGTCCGCAATAACTGATTCTTAAAGATGCACGCAAAGATAAGCTGCATCCGAAATTCATTAGCCGTAAATGTTCACTTCATAATACAATTTGCGACACCGTATGATTTGACCGTTGCGCGTCTGATAGCTTCGAGATTAAGTGCCGAGCCAAATATGCATATTTCATGGCACCATTAGTCCTCCGCTTTTCAATACTCGCTAACTTTGCCTTCTACTCGTACAATGAAGGGGTATACCTGTATAGGCGTAATAGGGATGATTTTACCATCGTCATTGACGAAACAGGCAACAAAAACGGTTTTGACACAAGCTTTGCGTTGGAATGAAAGTTGATGACAAACATCAGCCGCACCAACGTACAGAAAGGTGTGCCAGGCTTCCTTAACTGTCACAGAACAAAATGTTACCACTTGCTCCAGACCTTGTCCATTCAAGATAGGACCTTTAAGAAACCTCAGGAAATGAAGCACGTGCCAATAACATGAAGATCTAATTATCAAATGAGCAAGATATTTAGCATCAATTTACAGTTCTGTGAAATATTAAATGAGGTATTTGATATCACTATACAAGGCACCATAAATAACAAATGACCTTGGCATTTAGCATTGCTTTAAATTACAATTTAAAAAAAACTAACATGCCATTCAAGAAAAACACTATTTTCTATGTAATTTGGAGGATGAATAACAGAAGAGTGAGAAGTAACAAATTAAATAGTCCACTTAAATAGAGAAAAATCGATTCCTAAACAGGAAATTCAGGAAAACATACATTTATTTACATCAGTTCTCCTATGAAAGAGAGAAAAGATCGAAAACGTGGTATATATTTGAAAAGATCGGCAGAACTGAATACTTCTTAACGTTTCACAGCTTCAGATGTTCTTTGTCACTCTTGTAAATATGATATCGAAATAAAATTAAGTCCATTGCAAATCATCAAGTTATTGAATAAATTGGCTCTCACAGAGTGCAACAATTGGAGGCAAATCACCGTATTATTAATTCATGAGATCTCCGGTAGGAAGTCATTGACAGAAAATAGGTTTCTCTTGCAGAGCAAACATGTTTAGAGTAGGGAATATACCTTCCTCCATATCAGTACCAATAAGTAGTATTCATTTCAAGAAATCCTTCTAATGAGAAGATAAATTGCTAGAACTCCTGAGAGAGAATAAAAGCCTCCGATTGGGAGGATATATTGTTAAAAGTCCCAAAAAGTATAAAATGCCCCAAAAATACAATCCGATTAACATCTTTCGACCATGCTCAAGTTAGTCACTCTTGTATTAACGAGTCAGTATCAGGAGATAATTTTAAGATCTGATTTTAATTAAAGATGAAAACGTTGACATCAACAAACCGGTTAACCCGAATTTTAAGTGTGTATATAGTGAGTCGTCAGGTCGTGGCTTATACGTTGTTTCTTTGTCAGATAATAATGTACCTCTGCCTTGCTCAGAGGAAATGGGCTGTGCCATGCAAAAACTACATAGGAGGCAGAAACTAACAGTATTGCAATGTATAGTTGATAAGAAATCAATTGTGGGTGATTGTTTTAATTAGGGCATAACCAACTTTTGATCCGGAAATCGGATTCCACCGGATAGTATGAACTTCCGATTAATCGGAGTCGGACAAGGCAGGAACGACCGATTCGGATAATAAAAATAATAAAGTTGAATTTCTATAGCACCGTGTCTAACACTGCGTATCATTCGATAGTGCGTTAAGAAAGTTAAATAAGAAGTCAGAAAAGTCCAATATGGTCAACACAACCACGCTGTGAGACAATCTATTTGAACTGGCGGGTAAAAAACGGAAATGAAGCCGGATATGGTAAAGTACTAAGTAACATGCTAGACACGGCAAAACCAGATACCAGAAACCCGGAAACGGAAGATGAAATTTTTTAGAAAAAAAAATACGGATTTAGCATTTCCAATTAATTGAATCGTATCCGGAATCGGAACAATTTCATGCCCAAAATCCGGAATCGGAAATCGGTAGAAAAATGCTAATCGGTTATGGTCTAGTTTTAATATCCTATTTCACACCGAGAAAACGTTCATAAAAAAAAACAACTAATTTTTATGTAAGAGCAGAACAGTTGAGGCTTAGATTAGTTTACGGAAAGCAAAGAAACAACATTACAAAATCAGACCGAAAAATTATTAAAGGTACGTTAAAAATTGAAATCACACACACACACACACACATACACACACACACACACACACACGTGAGCGCGCAGATCAGTTGATTGAAACATATAACTGGTGGAGAAGGGAGGGTTATGCTTTTGTCTCTTTCTTTGTGTTAACAGGATAATAAATCTTCTTGATGGCGGAGTAAGAGACCGGTGGGGAACATGTTTCATCCTGGGCGCTATGACAACACTTGTCTATAGTCTCACAGTTAGAACTCTTTTGTCTACGGATTTCCCACTTTGGGCGACAGGTACCGCATGCCGTCTTCAGATAATTTCTTCTCATTCCCTTTCTCAAATACATGCTAGCATTAGGACACACATACACAGTGTGTGAATAGCCTGTACTGTACTTGTAATTTTTGTTTGAACTTTCGTTTCTTCTTCTCCTCCCACACCTCCTTCTTCTTCATCGTTTAATTCTTCTTCTTCTTCTTCTTCTTCTTCTTCTTATTATTATTATTATTATTATTATTATTATTATTATTATTATTATTATTATATGTAAATTTTAGCTGAATACAGGGTGCAAATAAATTCCAGACATGTAAAAGCAGCTTATGTTCGAATGCGTTCGGATTCCATATACAGAATCAGAGAATGAAAATTGTATCAAACTCATGTACTAACCAATGAAAAGAGTATTTCACATTCTGAATCGTTTACGTGCATAACAGTCGTAAGTGGGTACTGAGAGTGGAACAATTATGCTATCATAATCACATTTTAGTTATATACCAGAATTTAACAAATATCATATGCTTGTTCTGATTACATATTTAGGCGAACAAAACGTATTTGGATGTAGGCTAAACTTGACGATATGGTGTACTACTGAAATAGATTAAATACTGTTCAAATCTCACTTAAGTACCTGAAGAAAAACAAATGAATATCCTGTGCTACAAGATCATGCAGGGTATATATTTTATTACATCAACAAAATGTTTTTATTATTATTATTATTATTATTAGTAGTAGTAGTAGTAGTAGTAGTAGTAGTAGTAGTAGTAGTATTGTTAGTAGTAGTATTAGTATTATTGTATTATTATTAGTAGTATTATAATTATAATTATTATTATTATTATTATTATTATTATTATTATTATTATTAGCCCTGCCTTTTGAATAATATTGTTTGACATAGTATCTGTACTTCCAAAGTCACTCCTTACTTTGCGTTCTAAAATTAAACCTTAGAGACAATACTTGGTAAACATTTGCATCATCTCTAAAAACTGCATTACATACCATGCTCGGGATAAATCTGCAAGGTCAAGGTCACGGCTGAATATGTTGTTTTCATGAAATGTTCGTTCTATTCTACAATTTTCAAGTCGTTGTATTAAAGGAACGAAACATGGCATACTTACATATCCTTACTAGAATATGCGTAACACTATCTTGAGGGTACTATCCACGATGTCAGGATAACATATATTGTATGTTTACCATCACACATAAAACTTAACCATGGACGACACTATCATTTGGATTAGTTTGGAGTATCTCAGCATTGGGTGTACTGTCTACATCTTTAAAATTTTTATAAAATATGCACCTAATCCGGAAATAAAATGTGTCAGCAAAGGAAATGCAGCATATCGACAATCCGGGATACATAGCTAGGGCACGTTTTTATAAAAATATCGAAATGCATAATCCATCAATTTACAAGGGACGACGTAAAAGGTAAATACAGTTATGGTAAGTAACACGCTGTTTGACTATGTTGTATTCTTGAGATAAATTTCAAAAATCTCTCCAACCATTACAACGTTATGAGACGAAGGCAATGCTCACAGACAGGCAGATGGACAAATCATTCCAGAACATAATATGAGAGACAGATGTATAAAATGTATCGATAATCATACAATATTTAACATGACGCTAGCTTTACACTTACTCTTTGGTCACAAGACGTGTTATTCCATTGACCATGACCTTAAGAAATGACCTAGAACTCGGTATGCAACACACTGTATAAAATTATGATATATCATACTTTCCTGGCAATGTCTTAAGGAGCTTCAGAGATATAAAAATGAGTGCCTTCAATTGGTTCGATTATGTTTGCAAGGGCTTTAGAAGTAATTTGATGGTAAACATTTAACAAAGATCTTAGCTTCGAATCTGACAAATAATTTTGACGTCTGTATTCTTTGAATTTCTTTGCTTCATCTGTATCTGATACCCCCCCCCCCCTTGCATTTGATATATTTGTAATTTTATAGACAGCTGGGAGTAATGTTTGGAGCGTAAAATACAAGGGTATAGATCCTTCCAAACCTTTGCACAAATATGTAATAACACCAACCAGCAAGACCCCGGGACATTTTTAAAGCACAGGCACATATTTGATTAACAGGCACTTTACTGTTCGTGGGATAAGGACAATATGGCATCTTTCGTTAAGCGTCAGAGTATAGCTTGGAAGTGTGTTTTGTTCTTCTTAACATATCATGATTGTGCTGTGGAAGTTATTTTGGAGGGGGGGTGAGGGCTACTTTCTAAATAAGTCAAAGTTCAATGTTTCATTCGTTAGGATTTTACACTTCTTGTCATCAAAAATTGTTTCTTATATAACACAAATTACTTCTTTGGCACCTTCTTGATAGATAGTGTTTGCGCGAACTATATAGTTACTCTCTTCAACGTGCATGTCTGCTGAAGGGGTTATTCATTTAATGTATTTTACACTGTTTGAATCCAAAGGTTTAATTACTGGGTTTTTATTATATCGCTAAGGACATTGTATTGCTTTTTCATTTCATTTTGTACATATCTTTATATTTATAATACAAGTATTAAACTTTTAAATAACAGTTATTAAATTTAAAATACCATAATCGTTCTGGAACGTGTGCATGGATAATAATTATGAATTAATCAGAATTGTATTTTAATCGTCCTGGAACGTTTGCATGCATGGTAATTATGAATTATTCAGATTTGTATCTTAATCGTCCTCGAACGTTTGCATGCATGGTAATTATGAATTATTCAGATTTGTATCTTAATCGTCCTCGAACGTTTGCATGCATGGTAGTTATGAATTGTTCAGATTTGTATCTTAATCGTCCTCGAACGTTTGCATGCATGGTAATTATTAATTGTTTAGATTTGTATCTTAATCGTCTTCGAACGTTTGCATGCCTGGTAATTATGAATTATTCAGATTTGTATCTTAATCGTCCTCGAACGTTTGCATGCATGGTAGTTATGAATTGTTCAGATTTGTATCTTAATCGTCCTCGAACGTTTGCATGCATGGTAGTTATGAATTGTTCAGATTTGTATCTTAATCGTCCTCGAACGTTTGCATGCATGGTAGTTATGAATTGTTCAGATTTGTATCTTAATCGTCCTCGAACGTTTGCATGCATGGTAGTTATTAATTGTTTAGATTTGTATCTTAATCGTCCTCGAACGTTTGCATGCATGGTAATTATTAATTGTTTAGATTTGTATCTTAATCGTTCTGGAACGTTTGCATGCCTGGTAATTATGAATTGTTCAGATTTGTGTCTTAATTGTCTTGGAATTTTTTGCATGCATGGTATCTTAATCGTCATGGAACGTTTGCATGCATGGTAATTGTGAATTGTTCAGATTTGTATCTTAATCGTCTCGGAACGTTTGCATGCATGGTAATTATGAATTATTCAAATTTGTATCTTAATCGTCCTGAAACGTTTGCATGCATGGTAATTATGAATTGTTCAGATTTGAATCTTAATCGAATATCAATAAAACGTGATACAAAAGATAAATGTATGATGAAAATAAAAATAATTGGACTTAATTAGCTTAGTAATCTTATCCCATTGCATATCCTTGGATCCGGATGTTGTCCACGCCAGATGAAGACAAGGTGAAAACTTTCCATCACTTATGTATTAGTCCTTTATTAGTTAAGATCAAATATGTCAGACAATTATTCATGAACCTTTCTAGTTTTGAAAAACGAAGCATTTCTGCTCTCAAGTATAACCTTTATCTAGAACTGCTCTCAAAATTGCTCAACATAATTGTATACAATCTATCAAAGAGAGCTCACAATGGGGCGTCACTCTGCCTAGCCACCCACCCTCACCTGTCACATAGTCCGGATTAAAAGTCAAATTTGACAAAATATAATAACAATTATCATAACTTCAATTGGAATGACACTTATAAGAATAGTAATAATGAAAAAAAAATAATAATAATAAGCAAAATAATAATAATACAAATATTAACAATTATGAACACTGCCAAATGGTATCTTATTTGATGATTTCCTTTCAAGCGACACCTTCACTGCAGTGTTTTGTAGATTTCATGTAGGTCAGTGATGCCATACCACTTGGATATATTAATAATAATAATAATAATAATAATAATAAGAATAATAATAATAATGTATGTTATTTCTGAATGAATATTGTTATTAGAAGTATTAGTATTATTATTATTATTATTATTATTATTATTATTATTATTGTTGTTGCAGTCCTATTGATCTATGTGCAAGCGCTTGAGGCCACATTCTTGACACTCCCTCTCTTTGTATGCCTATCTACGCGGTTTAGACTACTTGGTGGTGTTATTGGACTTGTGTATGTTCTTGGATGGTAAGTAATAATTTTCAATTTCACATATTATAAACATTTTTCCTTTTAAAAAAAGAGTTGAATTGGATTAATAATTTATATTCATTTCAATAACATAATATCATTTATTAGTAGGTAATATAACTTTCTTTATGGCAAAAATCATATTAAGAACAAGATAATCATAAACACTTTTTAATGTAAGCATGGGTTTATGTATCGTTCTGAGAAAAAGTATCATTAATGTCAAGATTAATTTTGATCCCAATTCATGTCGAAGAGCTTTAATCACAAAGGTAGTTTACTTTAACAGGTCTGTCCTGTCCCTGTATACTTTTGTGGTACAAGTCAAATGTGTGGTGGAAATCAAGAGTTTGGTACAACAAAACAATATTGTAAATATGACTCAGAATGACAAACCTGACAACAGTATCAAAGTTGAGGTATGTATAATGGATAAGCGATAATGTGCCTGATGTCAGTGATGTCTCGACCTAAATAAATAATTCTCATGTATGTCCTAAAAAAAGAAAACAACAATGGAAAAATTAATTTTCAATATGCTTTGAATCTATGATGTCCGTACTTTCTTTATTACTGCAATTATTTGTGGATAATCAGTGCAGAAATAAAGCATTGTGATATTTTCGTTAGAGATGGCTTGATGATATGTTGGTTCACTTGGTGCCGTTCAAGTTTTTTTTTTTATCAAATAGAAAATTATTAATGAGGTATTTAGCATAAATAATATACAAAATACTGCAATACCAGTTATTTCTGAAATTCGTTACAAATATAGACCTGAAAATATAGCAAAATAATTAATGATGTTCGATAGCATACACGTAATGTCATTCGGAACAGTTTCATCTTCATTTTACCTATCTTGAAATAGATTATACTTCGTCTTGCCTGCGAACAAATATCTCAGATATACCATTACTCTATTTTGTTTATACACCTAGCTCTGTTTCTTTGACACCCATGTTTGTACAGTCCCAAAACTTACATATTCATCGTGGACTTTACTACCCACAATGTCTAATAGTAGATAACAGTAACCGTTTTTCAGCTTCTATCGATTTTCTTATGAGTATCCATTATCTTGATTTCTCTCTCACCATTGTACACACAATCGTGAAAAACTATACACGTGTACTCATCTTAGTACAATTCAAATCTGGCAATAAGAACACAACGGACACCCTTTCACACTTTTTCCATTACAACAAAATAATCTTGGATTATTCCAGTTCTCTTTTGGATTGTCAACAATTTTTATCATCAGAGTTAGTACGACCTGCAAACTATATTGCCCCTCACAAGCAATCCCATTATGGTTCCAGTTTAAGTAATTTGTACAGGCTGTTAAAATATTTTACCTTAAATTACTCCTGTCATTTTAAGTTTATAACATATTGACAAAATGCAGCCTTTAATGTTTTCATTTTTAAATACGGCACTATAAGAACTGATTATAAACATTATAGCTTTTCTGAACTGATAAAGTACATGCTAATAAACCAAACAGCGTTTCTCATAATAAAGTGTTTTTAAACAATATATAATTTGATTTGTTAAGTAACACAAATTTAATACACTATTTCTAATCAGGTGTTAAAGCTTCTGGATGTTACAGCCGTATTAACAGTGATGATTGAGCTTCCTACGCAAATCTGTTTGGTGTGCATTGTCGGGAAATTCATCAGCAGAATTTACGATTGCATTAAAACAGGAGAATATACACGTCAGGTAGAATACTGTATAATTGAAGACGTTCTATTTTGAAATAAAGTAAATAATTGTTTTGCGGAGTGTAACACTATTAATATATGTTGACAAAAATACATCAAGTAACTTGACAAGAAATTCATAAATTAAATATAAATATTAGAAATCTTTCAAATATTTTCTTTAAAATGTTATTACAGCGTAGAAAGTTTAGCAGGAAAATTGATCGGATTGAGACTTTAATATATTTATCAAGGTGAATGGATATATAATTCAGAAAATCTTGCTTTCAGTCAATATGAAAAACAATACAAGTTTTCAAATTTTCTTTACAAGCTACATGACAATACAGAGACTAATGATCATGTGTTACTTCAATGTGGACATAATAATAATGTGGAATACACGTGATACTGTTTGTCTCGGAGATATTCCAGTGCTTTCTCTGTATGGCATAAGTTCTTATATTGCTGCATTCATCGTGACACCAACATTTCCGACGATAGAATCACGTCACATCTAAATTGTGAGATTAAATAAAATTCTTCATATCTTGCCAAATTTACAATTGAAATATTCCTTCCATTCATTTCTAAAAATGTCGGTATAACTTTGACATCTATTCGATTCGTTATGCATATATCAAACTTAGCGCATAGTTTTTAGGCGACTTAGAGTGTTTTCTTTGCTGTTGTCTTTGATGTTAGGATTTGTTCATCAGCATCAAGTAATCTGCACAATGTATCTTGTTTAACCAGGCAAAGAATGAATTATCGGCGCAAAATAATGAAATATATGTCAAGTACTTACTGGATCCAATTAGGACGAAAGCCACGCAAGTCTCCAAAATCTCTCTCTCTCTCTCTCTCTCTCTCTCTCTCTCTCTCTCTCTCTCTCTCTCTCTCTCTCTCTGTACTCATCATCACTGTCTAAGACTCTGATCTGATCGAAGTAGACAAAATTTCAATTAAAATATAACCAAACCCACAAACCATTTTTGTAACTGTTGTTACTGTATTTAAGCGGTTTTAAACAGATTAAAAAAAACAAATGAATATAGGTGGAGGTGGGGGAAGAGGACAGGGAGCGATATTCACCGTCACGAGAAATTTAACAGAAACTACTTATCTTGTACTATATACCCACCATCGGAGCAACATTTAATTTGTGTATCAATGACGTATAGCAACATTTAATTTGTGTATCAGTGACGTATAGCAACATTTAATTTGTGTATCAATGACTTAGAGCCAGAGTGACGGTTGAAAATGAATAGATGAATATTCAGTTTACGATTGCAAAGTTGAAATCTTCATCGAGAAACATTTTTTCACTTTATTCAGCAATATTGAATTACCTATATACCACTACCGTTATTGTACTGCAATTTCTCTCTCTCTCTCTCTCTCTCTCTCTCTCTCTCTCTCTCTCTCTCTCTCTCTCTCTCTCTCTCTCTCTGTACTCATCATCACTGTCTAAGACTCTGATCGAAGTAGACAAAATGGCAATTAAAAAAAAAAAAACCCACAAACCATTTTTGTAACTGTTGTTACTGTACTTAAGCGGTTTTAAACAAATTAAAAAAAACAAATGAATATAGGTGGAGGTGGGGGAAGAGGACAGGGAGCGATATTCACCGTCACGAGAAATTTAACAGGAACTACTTATCTTGTACTATATACCCACCATCGAAGCAACATTTAATTTGTGTATCAATGACGAAGAGAAACATTTAATTTGTGTATCAATGACGAAGAGAAACATTTAATTTGTGTATCAGTGACGTATAGCAACATTTAATTTGTGTATCAATGACGTATAGCAACATTTAATTTGTGTATCAATGACGTATAGCAACATTTAATTTGTGTATCAATGACGTATAGCAACATTTAATTTGTGTATCAATGACGTATATCAACATTTAATTTGTGTATCAATGACGTATAGCAACATTTGTGCATCAATGACGTATAGCAACATTTAATTTGTGTAGCAAAGACGTATAGCAACATTTAATTTGTGTATCAATGACTTAGAGCCAGAGTTACGGTTGAAAATTAATAGATTAATATTCACTTTACGATTACAAAGTTGAAATCTTCATCGAGAAATATTTTTTTCACTTTACTCAGCAATATTGAACTACCTATATACCTCTACCGTTATTGTACTGCAATTTAATCTCTCTCTCTCTCTCTCTCTCTCTCTCTCTCTCTCTCTCTCTCTGTCTCCTGATGTGTTTGGTTTTTACAAATGTCGCTTAACTCTCTTATTATTATTAGTAGTAGTAGTAGTAGTAGTAGTAGTAGAAGTATGAGAGTAACTAGCTGTTCAAAAAGCTTAGTTGCAATATGTTTACTATGATGTATTAAATGAGAAAAAAACAGAGCAGTTATACATTAATTAAGGAGATAGTTTAGAGACGAATTTAATTATAGTTCAACGTTGAGTCTTTCTTCATTTTTTTTGCATTTTTAGACAAAGAATTCGAAATAAATACTTGGAAAGTATTATTTACAACATTCCCGGATTTACCTATTCCAACCCTATCTTCTCCACGGCATTCATGATGGCAATACTTCTGTATCAGGTAATAAAGGAAAGATTTACCATTTATATGGAAACGTTTCCGAAGTGCAATGTATGAGAACTATATAATATCAACATCACATTTTAGGCTATGGTTATATGTCATAAACTCATTCAGAAACATATGAGGTTTAACGAGTTAAATATACGATTACATTACAATCCAGTGAGTAATGTTTCTTGTTGCAGTTTAAGTCACGTCCTTTTGTGTTCCGTTCTTGTCAAGATATTTATGTTTATTTTCCCTTAAATGTATAATTTCAATTATAGAGTGTATATGGAGCATTTCTTTCCCAAATTTATTGATTCATTTCAGTCTCATCAATGTTCTTTAAGAGCATATTGTTATTACATATTAAAGGCATACAACTTAAGTAAAAACGAATGAAATTATATATTTCTTTTTTCAGTTCACAATTACTTAATTAGATGAATAATTACGATTCAGGCTGTTTCTGAGGCCGAAATTTTTGTGATAAAAAACGCGATTCTCAATTATTGTCTGCAGACAAAAATTCGCTGTTTGCCACGCCTATATTCATGTAACCTCTGTGTTGACCTCTCCCGAAGATTAAGAATTTTAGCCATGCGCAAACACGTGTTTACAAAAATAATGGCGTGTTCACAACTAGACCGAATACCAACACTTAGATTCTGAAAGGAGGGGGGGAAAAAAGCTCTTTGGGCAAATTATGGCAGCACACGCATATGTATTGGTGACCAGCATGAACGATGAAATAAAAAGAAGTCCACTTTGAGCCTGGAAACTAATCCAGAGGTCGCCAAATTCTTGCTGGATACTGGTGAGTCTCAATTTTGCAATGAACAGTCAATTTTGTATACCGCTATTTTATATCTGTATTGTTAACTAATTATCAAAACTCTTAAAATAACATATTTTATATAAACTGGCATTATTCCATTTAGCTTGAAATAAAATGCCACAGCCCTGCAACAATATCGCTGAAAACCGCATGTACATACATCACTGCTGCTATTTTTGAGGCTATCAAAGGGGCATTAATGATCATCATTTTCGCTCGCAACCATAAGACTTTATTTAGAGGCAAGCAGTCACTTCTGTTTTTTGTTTGTTTTTAAATTAAAAAAAATTATATATAATGTAAATGGTGATGGCTGTAAATGAAAGTAATGCAATACAGTTAAGTATATATTATGCATACTATTATTTGTAAAGTATATAATACTATTGTGTCTAATAAAACATTTATTTTCCCTTGCTATATTAGGTAATGAATTGAATGGCAGTGCAAGGAAAACATCAGAAAAATGTCACAGAAGACATGGCCACAACTTCTACACCTGGGCCAACAATTCATAGGATACAAATTCCTGCTGTGTCTGATATAACCACATCATAATCAGATATGGCATCTGTGTAAGTATTACTACATTTTTTAAAAATTTTATGTATATTTACTTGTTTACAAATATTTTGGTAGATGCACATCTAAGGATTTACCTGGAAATGTATCATTCTATATTAGTTTAATAGTTTGCAGTTGGTAATGATTGTACATTTTGTTAAAATCTGGTTTGTTTTATTTAGAATAATATTTTTGTTGTAAATTGTTTGTTGGCATATGTCTTTTTTGTTATTGAAATGTTCCTCATCATGCTGTATGTATTTTAGTTAAATGGCCTCAAGGGAGAATAGTCTTTGACTAAATTAGTCACCCCTTTAAATAAGTTATTATTATTATTTCTTGAAGCATTATCATTCAGGTCTTAATAACCAAGATAAATGATAATTTCTTTTGATACAAAACTAAAGATTCCCAAGTTCAACATTAGTATTTACACATTTCAAAATTTTATTTTAAGGGATTCAGTCTTGTCTGAAGTTGATGGAAAAGTCTAAAAGTTTTATCAACCCATTTGAGAAAGTATACTAACAAAAAAAATTGTGATACATACATAAAAGGGAATATTTGACTTAAGTATCCTAAAAAAACAACCATTATGATACATGCATGATATTTGTAACTAAACTAAAAGTAATGTATAGTATTGTATTGGTATTTGTGACTGGTATTTGTGTATGAAACAGAAAGTTGCTCCCACAAAAGCTTTCTTTTTTGTGTATTATCAAAAAAGTAAAAATTGTGTATTTACAATTTATCTTAAATATAGTATCAATGCATAATTGAAATAGTGAAGATATACTGGTAATCACAGAAAGAAAATGAATACATTGTATTATAAATACAAACCACACTGAGGCCATAGTTATGGTTTGTCCATTTAATACACATGGAGAGGGCAAGGGGGGTTTACCCAAATGCATATGCTTGTGTATGGGGGTGGATGGTCTACTGATAATATACGTACACATATACCTCGATAGTAATTTGTCTAATAAGTAACCTGCTTGACTGGGTTCAGTTGGTGTTTGAGTTTTAGTGGACAATAGACAAACTTTTTAAAGTTATGCTGCTTATTTCTTTGATGCAGCCAGACATTCAACATTGGTGGACTATCTGTTACATTAAATACATATTATTGTTAATCCTTGATCTGTTCTGTGTGGATTAAATATTGGCTGTTCTACAGAATGGGGAGGGCAATCACATGTATGCAGATGGTGTGTGTGTAAATAAAAAGTATGCATGTGTGCAGGGAGGGAGGGGTCAAGCTTTGCCCGATTTTTTCACACATGTTCATAGTTGGAATCAGATTTTGTTTCTGGACTTTTTACTTTTTTGCTTGCAATCTAATTCACACCGGTCTGAGCTATACACATACAGGTGAACAATTGCAAAAGTAGGATAAATTGGGGATGGAAGTAAAAAGTGGCCAGGAGGAAAATGATGGGTCAGAAGAAGGAAAAACTCCCACTTTTACCCTTATGCCGAATGATGCTTCTAGCACACCTAGGTGTATATCTAATCAAATCTCTTGGAAACAGATTTATTTCAATATATTCAAAATTAGCCCACAAATGCGCTCCCTACCCCCAGGTGACAAGGGAAAAAAAATAGTATGGGTGGAATGAGTTGATTATTCTCTGCCTGTATAATGCTACTGTACATTGGCATTTTCATCGAAACAGATTAATGGGGATTTATAAATGTTAATAGTTCTCTGCATCTGAATCAATTTATTTATTTAGTCATTTTACTTTGTTTCAGAAGTACAGCAGAACTGGAGAATTTCCAGAAGTTTGATTTTATTGCATGCCTCCAAAAGACATTCATATAAGCCATCAGCTTTTAGAGCTAGGAATCTGTTGGCAGCTCTTGATTATAACAATCATATTGACAGAGATGTGATTGTAAACACAGATGGAACAATAAGGTAATAAACTTTATTCTTGTTAACGTAATAATTCATCTTTGTTAAAATATTAATGCTTTACCTGAAAGTTGATAAACCATCTTTTTGTGGTACAATTTTATCTTTTACAGAAGACATTTTTTAAAATAAATTTCAAAAACCAATTTTGGTTAGAATTAGTCTAATGTAATTAGAAAATTCTGTAAAGAATCTAAACATTTTTATGATATATGGGTAAGATACAGATTTGCTATTTTGACATTTTCATCTGTAGCAAAATGATTTGTTACATGTAATTGTATTCAGTTTTTATTTGGACTTTTGAGAATTAAAAAAATATAAAATGACATTGTCAGTGAAATGTTTGCATTTTCTTGTCAGATACCAAAGGTCATTCAACAAAAAAGTGAGAGATGGTCTGCATACCCAAAGAAAGCTGATATTGAAAATGAGGTTAGATGATAGAGTTGGAATGAACCAGCCAGTTGTTTTGGTCATAAATGATCATAGGTGAATATCTGATGTACTTGCTCCAATACCACCACCACCTACAGAACAGATTGTTACAAAACAGAAATCTCATTTTAAGTTAAAATGATTTAGGCCTTTTAGTCAGGTAACACCTATTGATATCAAATTGTTATGGAGAGACTATACTAGTGATTGTATGATAACAAATGATCCCTACCATGGATCCATATAGACTTTGAATTTCTTGAAGTGTCTACTATGAGCCAAAGTCCAGCATCTGTTTGATTTCCAAGATTCAGTTTATCTTCAGACCACTGTTGATTATGTTCTTAATGCTTTTAAAAAAACATGCATTTGAACCACAAGATGTGGGACCTTTTCAAACTTTTCATACCCATTGCATTTAAACTTGTCTTATATGTATGTTTAGATTGAAGTAAATGCAGTGTATTTTGGCCATATGATGTATTAAAAAAAAAGAACAGCAGAAACTATTCATTGTAATTCATTTAATCTTATAGGAGTAACAAGATTAAAATCGTGTAATTGCAAGTCGGTATTATTGCATAATAAAGTACCTTTTAATAATTTTAATTTCTACATGTTTTGTGTAAAATTGCAGTCAGAAAGATTTCTAGGATACTTTGAAGAAGAAAAAATGTACATTGGAGCAAATGACTTCAATCCATGTATGTATGTATGTATGTATGTATGTATGTATGTATGTATGTATGTATGTATGTATGTATGTATGTGTGTGTGTGTGTGTGTGTGTGTGTGTGTGTGTGTGTGTGTGTATGTATGTATGTATGTATGTATGTATGCATGTATTTTCATGAAAATGAATTAAATCAGAAAACAGCATTGAGCTTAACAACATTGTTTCGAATTCCACAGCATAGTATTGTCCCATATTTCTTATTTCATTATTAAATATTTAGGCTAAATTTTCTAACACAAAATAATTAGACTTTGTTTTAATTAAATTATATATTTTCCTGAATTTATTTGCCCAATTTTTTAAGAATACAATGTAATGAAGTAGTTTATCACAGGTGCAGCGATGTCTGCTATTACCGGTTCACATACAGTTTCAAACTAATTTTATAAAGAAAAAAATGCTGTTAACTTCTGGGGTTTTTTTGTTATAAAAAAAGAAATCAATTAAAAATGATACTGATTATATTTGTTAACAACAAATTACTATTTACATACTGGTGTTGACCGTTCCAGTGGCCTAGTGGTAGGAGCATCCACCTCAGATGCAATAGGTTGTGGAGGCCTTGATCCCTGGCAAGGTCATACCAAAGACATAAAAATGGTATTAACAGCTGCCTCATTTGGTGCTCAGCATTAAGAGGTTAGTGTATGGACTGGTCGTCCTATTGTCAGGATAATGTAACTGGGTGGGATGTCATGCTACATGTCTGTGGCATGATGCCTCAGTGCTAAATATCACTATAAACTGCCACACTGCAAACATCGTAGCAATATGACTGAAAAAGGTATCTTAAAAATCCAAATCACACAGACTGTTACAATTTTGAAACAGAATTTGGTATATTTTCATCACTGTACAGTAGGCCCAATTTTATGAACTCAGCAGTGATATATTGCTGCAAACAGGGTTAAATGTCAGTTAGCAATTAAAACACCCCTGTGAATGTGTAAGAGTTTGTTTGTCTGCATAGGCTAATTGGTATCAACATTGCATAAATACATGTAGCCTTGGATTACAACACTGCCAGAACTTAATGGGTACATCGAGGAAGGTATAAAGTACAACCAGTCATTTTACATCTAAAAAATCAAGAGGTCAAAGTATCCTCGCTTGGTAACATGACCCCTGCATTCCTGAATTTGATATGTATATCTGAGCCAGTTTTGCATTGTACTTAGTACATTATATATACTATTCAGTATATATATATATATATATATATATATATATATATATATATATATATATATATATATATATGTGTGTGTGTGTGTGTGTGTGTGTGTGTGTGTGTGTGTGTGTGTGAATGAGTACCTAGCTACCCTAATTTTAAAAGAAATGCAATAGGAAACATACATGGGGGTGGGCTTAATTTCAATGTTTGTTTCTCTGCAGTAGTTTGTTTAGGTGATGTACTAAAGTTTGGCATTGAGTAATTGGTAATCACTTGAGTCAAAAGCATAGAAACCAAGCACAGGATACTAAAACATCAATGTAATTTCTATAGAACTGTCTAGTATTTTGGAATAGGATGTCTGTAATCATTTATAGTAATGGTACACTAGTTTCTCATATAAAAGTCTCTGGGAGACAAAGAAAAAGGAAGAATGGAGGCAGAAGTGTGATGGACTGAATGGAATTGGACTACAAGTCCAGAGAAAGATCATACAGACGAGTAGGAACACAGGACAAGAGGAAAATCTATTACACTAAGTCAGATGATAAAATAGGTCATAACTTGGTCGAGTTAAAGACGAGTGATAGGGTTTTAATTTGAATTTCATTTGAGAGATGACTGTTATTTAATGAGATTAAATTGTTGTTTATTTGACTTTCACATTTTGTGTATTCATTAATTTAACTGTTGGCACCACTGACTGGGGGCTCTGAGCATTGCATCTGTATATCACTACTTCAATTCCTCACAAAAACATGCCAAGGGGGTCTTTTGTAATAATTTAAATAATATTGGGAGCACCCCACCCAACCTAAATAACATGGAAAACCTCTATATATGCCATAATTATTCTTAGATGATATCCTTCAGTTTTTTATGCCTGACTGTACATGTACTCTTGAATTAAAGTTATACCTGTACGTGCACATTTGTACTTATATAAGTTTTGTACATTTCATAATATATAATAGTTAGTTTTACAGTGTATGCAGTTGTGTACATTCATCTGGGTATTCATATAAAGGGTATAAATGAATTATTATGTTAACAAACAAGAAACTTCCAATCCCCAATTTATCTTACTTCTGAAAATGTTTATCTGTCTGTGTATAGCTCAGACCGATATGAATTAGACTGCAAGCAAAAAAGTAAAAATTCCGGAAACAAAATCTGATTCCAACAATGGGCATGTGCACAAAAATCGGGTAAAGCTTGACCCCTCCCTCCCTGTACACATGCATACTTTATTTTTTTACACACACCCCATCTGCGTACATGCAATTGCCCTCTCCATTCTGTAGAACAGCCTATATTTAATCCACACAGAAAAGATCAAGGATTAATAATATTATGTATTTAATATAACAGATAGTCCACCAATGTTGAATGTCTGGCTGCATCAAATAAATAAGCTGTGTAACTTTAAAAAGTTTGTTGATTGTCCACTAAAACTCAAACACCAACTGAACCCAGTCAAGCAGGTTACATATTAGACAAATTACTATCGAGGTATATTTGTAAATACATAATCAGCAGACCTCCCACCTCCATACACAAGCATATGCATTTGGGTAACCCCCCCCCCCCTTGCCCTCTCCAAGTGTACTAAACGGACAAACCATAACTATGGCCTTAGTGTGGTTTGTATTTATAATACAATGTATTCATATTCTTACAATGATAACCAGTATATCTTCATTTTTTCAATTACGCATCAATACTATATTTAAGATATATTGTAATTACACATTTTTAACTTGTATGTTCATACACTGCAATGAAAGCTTTTGTGGGAGCAATTTTATGGTTTATACACAAATACCATCCACAAACACCAATACAATACTATACATGTATATATATGGTTGCTTTTTAGTATACTTAACACGAATATTCTCCTTTTTTGTATGTATCACAATTATTTTTGTTAGTATACTTTCTCAAATGGGTTGATAAAACTTTTAGACTTTTCCATCATAACACTTTCCTTCTCCTTAAGTTTTTCAACTTCAGACAAGACTGAATCCCTTAAAATAAAATTTTGAAATGTGTAAATACTAATGTTGAACTTGGAAATCTTTAGTTTTGTATCAAAAGAAAGCATTATCATTTATCTTGGTTATTATAATGGGAATGATAATGCCTCAAGAAATAATAATAATAATAATAATAATAATAATAATAATAATAATAATAATAATAATTTATTTAAAAGGGTGACTCATTTAGTCAAAGACTATTCTCACCTGAGACTAACTAAAATACAAACAGCATGATGAGGAACATATCAATAACAAAAATGACATGTGCCAACAATTTACAACAAAAAAATTATTCTAAATAAAACAAATCAAATTTTAACAAAATGTACAATCTTTTCCAACTGCAAAATATTAAACTAGTATAGAATGATACATTTCCAGGTGCATCTACCAAAATATTTGTAAACTAGTAAATATACATAAAATTTAATAAAATGTAGTAATACTTACATAGATGCCATATCTGATTCTGATGTGGTTATATCAGAGACAGCAGGAATTTGTATCCTATGAATTGTTGGCCCAGGTGTGGAAGTTGTGGCCATGTCTTCTTTGACAATCCTCTGTTTCCGATGTTTTCCTTGCACTGGCATTAAATTCATAACTAATATAGCAAGGGAAAATAAATATTTCATTAGACACAAAAATTTATATATATTTTACAAATAATAGTGAATGAATGAATGTTAAATTAAAGTGAACCGGCCCCGGTGGGTCATTATTCACTGTTTTATCTTTCAAAAGAAAGTTATTTAATTTTTCCTGTGGGTTAAGGAATGATGCCACATCCCCACGGGCATTTATGCACACATAGTGTGCTATTTAATTTGGTCATGCACAAAATATACTTAACTGTATTGCATTACTTTTATTTACAACCATCACTATTTACATTATAAATAATTTGTATTAAAAAAAAAAACAGTAGTGTCTGCTTGCCCCTAAATAGTCTTATGATTTCAGCGATATTGTTGCAGGGCTGTGGCATTTTATTTCAAGCTAAATGGAATAATGCCAGTTTATATAAAATATGTTATTTTAAGAGGTTTGATAAAGAGTTAACAATACAAAAATGAAACAGCGGTATAAAAACTTGACTGTTCATTGCAAAATTGAGACTCACCAGTATCCAGCAAGAATTTGGCGCCCTCTGGATTATTTTCTAGGCTCAAAGTGGACTTCTTTTTATTCCATCGTTCATGTTGGTCACCAATACATATGCGTGTGCTGACATAATTTGCCCAAACAGCTTTTTTTCCCTCTTCCTTTCAGAATCTAAGTGTTGGCTTCGATCTAGTTGCAGACACGCCATTATTTTTGTAAACACGTGTTTGCGCATGGCTAAAATTCTTAATCTTCGGGAGAGGTCAACACAGAGGTTACATGAATATAGGCGTGGCAAACAGCGAATTTTTGTCTGCAGACAATAATTGAAAATCGCCTATTTTATCACAAAATTTACCGATACTAGCCTGATTTCGGCCTCAGTAACAGCCTGAATCGTAATTTTTCAACTAAATAAGTAATCACGAACTGAAAAAAGAACAAAATAATTTCATTCGTTTTAACTTAGGTTGTATGCCTTTAAATATTTATGTAGTTTGTTCTGGCACATTGAACCAAAACTATATCAAATTTGTTTCAAGATTGTAAATTTTTTATATTTAGGTTTTATTCTATTATGTCAAATTCATATTCTGTAGTTTGTTCTGGCAAATTGAACAAAGACTACACCTTTTCTGTTTTAAATCAAAAGTAATAAGCAGTAAAACAATTTTAAAGAAAATGGAGATCAGTCAAAATTCATATTCTGTAGTTTGTTCTGGCAAATTGAACAAAGACTACATCTTTTCTGTTTTAAATCAAAAGTAATAAGCAGTAAAACAATTTTAAAGAAAATGGAGATCAGTCACGTGATATAAGTGTTTCTAGGAGCGTACAATGTAATTAGGGTCGTGTGAATAGAGTTCTAGTCGTTTCCGTAGCAAGAATTGCTTTAACGGTGTGGGGTCGCTAGTCCTACGCCCACGGATGGAGATAGCACAAGGGAAGTCGTCACAAACCAAATGCCTGCGACGCATCATGAGGATCTTCTGGCCAAACACGATCTCAAATGAGGAACTTCAGCACTGAGCGGGTGCAAGCACCATCTCTGAGATCATTTCAACTCGGCGATGGAGATGGCTCGGCCATGTCTGCAGAATTCCTCCAGACTCACTACAAAGGGTGGCACTGAGATGGACCCCACAGGGGAAAAGGAACCGTGGCAGACCCAAAGAGACCTGGCGACGAACAGTGGAGAAAGACCTTAAGACCAGAGGCCTCACCTATCAGACCGCCCCTGCAATAGCTGCCGACAGACGGAAAAGGTGCTCCCTTGCTGTTGCCTCAAGCACCAGATGGCGTAGAGAGGATTGATTTTTGATTGATTGATTGAATGGAGGTCTATCAATTGAAGTTCAGTCACGTGGTATCAGTCTTTCTGGGAATGCTCTAGTGTAGAAGTAGGTTAAACATGTATAGAGATGCCATCAGTCTATTACGTGGTGGCCGAAATTCGGCAAGTCAAACAAATCAAATGAATAGGAAATCATGAAAGTCAGTTTATTATAATAGTAATCTTATCAAGTTGAGTTTTTAAGAGTAGTCTATTAGTGACTACTAGAAGTAAATTTTTATAGTAGTCTTGTCTAATAGAACAAAGACTACATTATGCTATTTATAGCTAACGGTTCTATATCATGTCAGTAGGTTAGTGATCACGCGAGGTCACAGAGATCACATGTGGCAGCTCATTTCGTGAGAACGCATCAGTTTGGCTATAAAATCAGTCATATGGTTGTTTGCAGGCGTGTGAAAAAAGGAAAAGGGTTATCGTTGATTTTAACAAAATTATCAAAAATATCAAATGTTCGGAAATTTGTTAGTTGTGTTAATCCATAGTGAATGTCACATTTTGTAGTATACAATCTAAAATTGTATCTTCCTTTGTGGTGTATAATCTTTTGCAAAACTGTGTAGTCAAAAGTTATCCATATTAAGTTGAGTATCACGTTTTGTAGCTTGGATCAGGTATAAATCTTTCAGTTTTGTATTCCATGCGTAGGTTAATTGTAGTCCATAATAACACATAATGCCAAAGAATATGTTATCATGTTCTTACGTAATTAAATTTGAATCCATATTGAATGTCACATTTTGAAGTGTATAATCCGTATTAGGTTGTATGTCACATATATTATGTATATTCTGAGGTTATCAATCTGCTAATGAATTTTATCCATATTAAATTGAATGACACGCGTAGATTAAAAGTACCAAGTCCAAAATTTTACTATAATTTCAGTTTTTGCGTTTTCCATCCGTTGGACTGTGTCTCTTTTAGTTTGGAATCAGTTTCGTCTAAGATTTTTGCACTATAGTTGATCCATAAGAATATATATAATCCGTGTTCATGTCCATTTTCTTTCTGCATTTGTAATATTTTATCATAGTTAAGTGTAGTCCATATCCCATTTTTGTTCTGTATTTATAATATGTAGTCCATATTTAAGTATAGTCCGTTTTCCGTATTCACGTCCTATTCGTTCTGTGTTTGTAATATATTATCCATGTGTTCGTTTATCTAACATTTTACTGTTAGATTGTATCCTCCAAACATTTAAGTTTGGATTCAGATTTTTTATTCTGATCCATCACTCTAGTCCCAAAACTGCTGCCAGTCGCTGCTATTAGAGGGAAGTTCCTCAGAGCCTTGCTGCCGGCTGCTTGTTTTAGAGAGATGATATGTAGGTCCGATTAGAATAACGGGCACTTACAGAAAGTGTAGTATTTCTGAATTGTGTTTTCTCTCGATCAGTGGTGGACAGGCACGAGTGTGTTTCGACAGATTCCGAGCAGCTGGTAAGAAAACGCTTATGATAACGGTTCCGATTAAAAACATCCTTAGTATTACGTGATTTGAGTATATGTATTAATACCAGAGTGAAATATATGTGAATATCGAATGTTCACTAAATTCTGCAGTAAGTAGTCTTTGAAGCCTTCGGTAATTCTAACTACTTTATCTGAAAACTATAATTTTTTTCTTTCAGGTCATTCTTGGCGCACAGTTAGTAGTGGATTCTTGGCAGAGAACGTTACGCATATATAGCAAACGGTTTTCGTTGGAAGAGGAATTTGAACAGTCTAGAATACCGTATATTCTTCAAGGTTCGTTCTGTTGATGATAGACAAAGCACTTAAATATTGACACGTGTTTTAACCAACACAAGAGGGCAATGAATTAACGTCATTGCGCACACTCATCAATCAATTTCAGACGTAATCAATGTGTTCGCTAAAGCTCTAACGAGGCGTAAGGAGATTGATTTGTTATCCCTGGTTGATGTTGATATTTGGTATTAAAAGTCCACTTTTGACATCAAAACATATATATATATATATATATATATATGTGTGTGTGTGTGTGTGTGTGTGTGTGTGTGTGTGTTTGTGTGTGTGTGTGTGTGTGTGTGTGTGTGTGTGTGTGATATAAGCCTATGGTAGAGGATTGCTACGCTATAAATTGTGCAACAGCGGTAACAATTAATAAATTTATTATGCGGAATGTTGCATGATGCAATCGACAGTAATTTGCTGTTTATGACTGAATGCTCCTTTCAGGAAACATTTTGCTTGAAATCAGAGTTCCAGGTTGATACATATTTCTCTCACAAATGTGATTTAACGGTGTACCATCAGATCTGTGTTCGATTTTAAATGATGAAAGAAACCGACGATTGCTTATAACGAGTAATGTTTAAACTGCCCGGTAAGCACGATGTCTAATGGTCAGTTGAGAGACGCTGATTGCATATAGAATCGAAATACACGACAGGCCCATTTACGTACCCATAAATAATATCTCTAACGTATTCATTCGTACGTTTTTAGTTTTTAGTCTATGCCAGAGATTCAGTCATGCGTGGATGTGTAATTGTTTCTTCAACGAGGAATGCGATGGACAGAAAAGACATTATTCGGAAATTGCAAGAAAGCCGTTCTCAATTTTGTTGGTGAAAACATGCGAAACATGACAGTTTCTTAGGATTCACTGGAATCTTGATGATGTAACTCTTGGTGAAAAAATTGCAAAGTCATACCAAAATTAATGTATGTTGCTACTCATGGATTTTATGATCAATTTATGAATAAAAAGATACAACGTGTTATGTTAATAACTTTCAGGATGTGGGGTTGCTTCCGGTATAGCTACAGGAATCTATGGCCTTAGTGTCATCTATTCTCTTCTCATGACATACAAGTAGGTAAACTTGAATTTATTCTCAATGTGTAGTTATACAGTTAGATAAGCATAAAATGCAAGATATTCAACGCATTCTTCCGAAGTTGTAGATGTACGTTTTAATTGACTTTGAGGAAATATAGAAATTAAAATGAATAAAAGGGAAAAACAATTAAGGTCACTCTTTGTCTTTCGTATTTAAGGTACACTTATAGACAGAGTCTTTAAATTTTCTAATTATTATGAGATAGAAAAGCTGTTATTCACTATACAGGGACTATTTTAAAATAGATCTTCCAAATACAGAACAGTCAAAACATGCGCTTCATAGCATGTACGTTTTTGGTACCAATCACCTTGTGTCACATGATTTCCTTCTAAGTCGGTACTATTACTCATTCTCTCAAGTTTAATATATCTGCTGGTTGTAAAATGCGTACCTATGTTGATATTAAAAATGGTTTCAGATGCTTATTATGCAAAATAATCACGAATAATCAGGTGCAATAAAGAACAGTCAACGAACGAAAAACCAAACAGAAACAAAATTCTCAGAGCCTCTATTTATTTTTTGTTTTCTTTTTAGACGGCATATGCTGATGCTGTACAAAGGAGACAGAGAATTTCTTCCTAAAGGAGCAGATACACAGAAGGCAGAAACACATGTAGTCAGTAAAAATGTTAATGTTGAAACCAAAATGCAAAAGTGATTTTTATTCTTTTTGTATAAACGTTTAATGTTTAATATGGTAGAATTATATTGCTTTCCTTTTCATTCAGTCAAAACTGTTATAGACGCTTATAGAAGCCAAACTGATGCGTTCTGCACGAAAATTGGTAAATACAATTTCATACTTTATGCGCCATGTTAAGCATTCCAGTCTGTTTGTCGTGTGTATCGGTGATGTAGAATAACGCTGTCCTTACGTTTTCTTTCATGGGGCATAAATCAGGTGGGAGTCTGGGTCTAATCGTATCCAGTTGAAATATTCGGATCCTTCCGTCAGTACAATGTACTTCAAAACACAATTGCAAACTAAGAAAGCTCAAATATTCTAGTTGAAGATGTTGATGAACTAATACAATTTTCATATGTTTTCAGATATACAATGTTTGGTCCTTTTCGTTTTTCTGCAATAAACGGAGGGACATAGAGAAGCGTGTTCTCGTCTATTCATTTTTGACATTTGATGATTTAATAGCGACCTTGGGACTCATAACAAGAAGTGGCGTTTTGAATTATGGCTGTTGTTTTATATCAAAGAACAAACACGCATGCATATATATATATATATATATATATATATATATATATATATATATATATATATATATATATATATATATATATATATATATATATATATATATATATGCAACTGACAATGGCGCAAATACTAATCTGTTTATAATATTTCCAACTAAGCAAGCTGTTCGTCGTGTATACTGAAGTACGTTAAAGATATCAGAAAGTGATACTTAGAAGGACTATAAAATCGTTGTTCCAGTGTTCTTGCCTTCTGATATTCTTTTTCAATGTCTTAACATTAGTGTTATTATTTTCACAAGCTATAAAGAGAAAATGGCAATTACAAAAGCTTTAGAAGACAGTCAAGATTTTAAAGCGCACAACATCCAAAACAAACCTCAGCCGTCTGTTTTTGTTGCGTTTGAATATTTTTAATATACGTTATGTATGGTTTTGTTCAACATAAGCATAACATTATGTTAACCTTAGTTTAGGCTCCTGTGTAAGTTAGCAAATGAACCTCTTTAAAAAATTGGAAGGAGATAAATAAGGTAATTAATTTGTAACTATTCATGTAGAGCCAAGTTGCTGGAATTAATCCTTATTTCATTTCATCAATGTGTAGCCAGAAATCAAAATTATTGCTCAATGATGAATATCATTCAGCGGGTTTAAGATTCATTTCATGGCATATACTATTGTTTAAGGTAAATAACATAGAGAGAAAGAAGAAACATGTTTGTTCACAGTTTCTCAGACGATGCACATTTCATTCAATTCTTAGCACGTCACAAACTTAGTCCCAGACGGTAGCTAAATCAATAATGCATAGTTCTATATTGAACACAATTTTAAAATACATTTGTATTACAAATTATCATTCAAAGGCAAACTGTCCTTCAAAAACTGTAGAACATTTGACACATTCAGAATCTCCAACGAACATTCCCATGTGATATCACATAGTTATCTCAGATTAGGTTAGACGAGCAATAAAACACCGTATTTCCTCATAAAGTATCTGAATTGTACTACTGGGATGTGTTAAATATTTATTTCAAACGACGAATACTGGATGCAGAAGTTAAAAATCTACTGCAATGAAGCTGTGAACTGAAGTTTGAATCATTTGATTTGAAACATTAGGTATAAACATCTTTTACGTAGAGTCCTAGTTAGTCTCAGAACATTCATTCATTAGAAGGTTGTACTGAGTAAAAACTGGTGTGGTTGTATACATTTCTGTTCGTGAAGAGAAATTCATGTTTTCACATTCTTCTCAAAAGAGACGATAGCTTTTTTACTACTCTAAGTCAACATTTGAATCACGCATGTCCTATGGTGAGATCCATGTTATAAGTCCCGAACACCGACACTATAAATATATACTTTTAGCATTCGACTGGAACAATGGCTTCAAAATGTAAATTTTTGCAAGTGAGGTAGATTGCTATATAACTTCGATGAAGTTAAACGATGCAACCAACATGACAAGCACAACCAACCAATGGCAAATGTTAAATACATTCCTGGCTAACGCAGTCAAGCACCAACCTGGCTTGAAATAAATACCTTGGTGAAACCGCAAACACACACCATCCATGATGGTTAGAACACATGTTGCCTTTATCTTACAGGTTCGGAGTACTCAGTACATGGGAAACCAGATCATCGGAATGCTTTATGGTATGTAAATCTAAACAACAACAGCAACAACATTAACAACAATAATGCTTCTTAAGAAGCGTCAGATACATAAAATATAGTCTTGTATTTACAGAGATGCAAACATTATTAACTGCCTTCATTCTTTCATTGTCGTATACACTTTATCATTGCTTTCCACTACATTCTTCCAACAGCTGTTATTTAATAAAAGTAGTTTATATAGCTTACACCTACAGTGTACAACAAATATTACTTGGCGATGAATAGTGTGGGTAACATCTTGTAATGTTCACTTTTCTGCTATTTTCAGTTTATGTAACAAAGCCTTCTCGATAATAACATTTTGCACCTCATAATATTACATCATTAAAAGACTAAAAAGAATTCTGCTAACTAGCGTATCTTAACTTGGAGTTATGCACTAACCCGAGTATCACTACTTGCAGATTTGAACTACCGAACGTGAAATACCTTACAGTAATGTAATACACATAATCTCTACTCGGGTTTATTACCATAAATGCTATGAAGCATGCTAAATGAGAGCAATAGGATGGCCAATTCGTGCACTTTTTTAATAATATTTCTATAATAGCTTCTCTTCTGTCTCAGATTATGTTCTTTTCAATTAGTATTTCTCTTTAATCAGAAGCCTTAAACATTATTTATACTTTTCATTTTTCTTTTTCAGGAATAATCATTTGCTTCATTTGCATATTTTGTCCGCTCTCTATCTTGTGTTTTGTCTTCAGACTGGTAGAACTATCGCACCAAGTTCCGCAGCTATTAGCGCAGTTTCAAATTTTAGTGTAAGCACTGAAAATATCATTCGCCATGCCCCCTGTCGTCTACAGATACATTATATCCGAATTTAAATCTAACATATACATATAACAAGTAATCGAAAAGCTCTTATAAGGCATAAAACAGTCCTGAGACATATAATGATTATATATTCTGGTCCAAATCTAATTTGAGGAATATTTCAGTAACCTAAACTGTTGTTGAGAGATCAACACAATGAAAAAAGGATACATTATCCAAATATAGAGAAATAATGCGTATATTGCACGTAGATGTTTCTTTTTGTGTAAATAGACTACTAAATATGTGAAAGGAAGAGGAAAATTGCAAAATAAGTTTCAAAAGAAGAAAACCTATAACCTAAAATACATACGATTACTGTAATATCCATGGATAGCACGGTTCTGAAGATAAGTATAAAGTTCATTTAAATAAGACTGTATTAGAATCTGAAGATATATGACTATGTTACACTGATGTCCTCTCGGTGGCCAATTTGGTTTTAGTATTACTTTAGTGTCATCTTTGCAATTTATTTTGATTTAGGCAGAATCATATACGATCTTTACAATCTTGAAAAATGTTTTCATTATTATTTTAGGAATTGTATTATTAAGTTTAAATATCTATTATATTATAAAGTCTACTAGACATGTGTTTTACACTGTGTTTCTAATTAAATCCTTCTAATGTTTTGTACCTGTATCAATATCATTTCTTGCATGGAAAAGATAGATGTAGGTTTTTATTTATTTATTTGTGTTGCCACGTACATTTATTTCGCCTCCTTAGGAATTATTCATCGGTTGTTCATTTCGTTTCACTTTTATATAGTTCCTAAATTTATTTGTTTTGTCTTTATTAAAATACTAAAATGGCTGCACAGAATAAATTATTTCCTACATTGTGTTGTAATTCTTTATTTAGGTACCCAATCAGCGTGTTCATCATTTTCCGCTTGCAAATCTTCATCGTGGGAAGGTTTTTGTTACAAGAGAGATTAAACACAACTGACCGACAGAGGCCGCTTGCCATCGATAACAGGCGAGTTATTATTTGTTTCTATTTGTTTTGTTTTTATTTGTTTTGTTTTTTTGTCGGGGTGTGTGTATCGGCCCACCATAAAGCATAGAGTATTGCGTTGCGTTTGTTAGCCACCTAAGAATTCTCTAATTTAAAGGGACGATAAAATAGTCAAAGCTGACCTGCAGTCATAATTTTGGGAATGATGGAATCTTTAAACTAGCATTCAATTCATTTGTATATCCTATGTATTGGAATGTAATCTCCACAACAAGCATTGGTGTATCAGTCCTGATGTGGAATTAATCACATACATAGGTTGGTATTTTGCAGCGCGCGTAAATGACATATATCTCGTCCATGCATACCTCCTTAATGGTAAATTCTGAATAAAGTGAATATCGTTATGGTGTCTACGTACAGAAGAACACGTTCTTATATATTGTATCGACTTCCATATTGTGAGGCAGGCAGTCATCGAGATGAACTCAGTTTGTGAAGCTTTTCGATGAAGCACCGCCAGAAAAAAAAATGTCTTGATCTTTAAATATGCTGCTTATATAGAGCAATAATCATATTTTAAGCATTTGATTCATTTTCCTTCATCTTTTATTTGATATACCTATCAAAGCATTTCGACATTCTTGACTTTTAAAGTTTACTATGAAGGACTATATTTTAGATTCACTTGGAATTGTTTAAATCTCCAAGTGCTTATAAATGTCTGGAACTTTAATCAGAGTTTTACAGCATGGACTACACACACACACACACACACACACACACACAGACAGACAGACAGACATACATACATACATACATACATACATACATACATACATACATACATACATATTATTGATATCGTATACCAGCAATACGTTTAGTGCTAAAGAGTATTTGAGTATAGATAAGTCCGTCGATTTCACCTTCAAAGTCGAAGGGTCGTTTTTGTTTTGGCAAAAGAAAACAAAAATGATTTCTCCAAAATAATTTGTCTATCAAGTATTCCTCGGCCTCTGAATGTTACTGTTTGCTCTATTCATGAAAAGAAACCGATTTTTTGTTCACAGTTATACAGAAGCAAAGTAATTGGTACCTTTCAAATACATATTTTAATGCTTGGATCAAGCAGGAAGCATTTAGTTCAAAAGTAGATGTCACTGTTCTCTAAAAGTTAATATTTTTTAAGCTGTAACATTAAAATTAAAAGTATTATATTAAAGAGTGAAAAATATGTCAAAAATATTTCAAATTATTAGCTAAATCAGAATTTTTCAAAATTTCATTAGCATTTTCCTTTATGATGTATCCTGACGACAGTGACGATACATTTCGATTAGTGATTACAGTACATTAAGGGCATTCTGGCAGCTTTGTTCAATGATCGGCGTGCTTTCTGACGTCGACACGTTGCAATCACATAGCCACAAAACTTCGATCTTTATCGTTCTCATAGAATCTTCATTTCATCGTACATGTAGTGTAACCTTCTAGTTCTGTGGGCAGAGTGCATCTAAAATAATGCAATAACAAAACTAGTTGTACTTAATGTTTTTAAAATTCACACTTAGAATGCGAACATCATCATTAATGTAATTGTTTCTCCTCTCGATTAGAAAAGCCCACGATGTATTCAAGTTCTTCATGTTATTTGTCAATCTGAGTACTGGTCTGATTGTCTTCCTGAGACGCCTATTCAGCTACATATTGCTTGGAATATTCCTTGTACCAAGGATGGATAGATGCATGTATCCCAAAGGGTTTGAAAGTGGGGATAAATGTAAGTACAACGACAAATGATCTCAAAACATAGCTGTTACTTAACATATACATGTACAAATGTATGTATGTATGTACCCATGTATTAAACGGACATAATATGAACTAAACGCCAATTACGTACTTTCTATCTGTAGTTTTCCAATCAATATTTATACTCTCAACATAACCTGAGCTGACTTTCGAGTTAATTACAGAATACTTATTTCTTCTTTTATCTTTAAGGTCACATGAATTATGTCGGTATGTTGATAGTGGATTTCACGCACAATAACCCCATCATGAGGGTGTTTTGCTCTGTTCTTCTGAAGACCACTGTAAAAGAAAACGATCAACGGAGCAATGAGCACGCAATCGTCCAAAACGCCACTTACGGTGAAATCGGAGCGCTAGCTTTTCCACGACGATATCAAGGTATACAGTATATAATGATACGTCTATTTTTTTATGTAAATAAAGACTACAATCGACGAAAAACTTCGGATAGAAAGCTTGCACATTTTGGATTTCTTTAATGTTCGCATGGTATCATTATAACTCTTACACTTTTCACCTACAGCTTATAAGGAACTCTCACGACCACCACAACCGTCATAGATGCTTTTGTAGTTGTCATCTTTAACTACATGATTTTGAAGATACATTTACAATGTGTCAAAGACTTCAAATAATGTTAGCTTATGTCCTTTTCTAACTGCATTTCCCTCCACCACGAATTATTACCACTATTAAAAGAGATAATTTCCTTTTACAAAATGATGAAAATTGCATAATATTCGAAAGACGATTTGTTTCGCTTCCATCACTAGTGTTGTGAAATAACGACAGTCCTTAATAACGTTGTATTAATATTGATTGTATATTATTTCTTTTTAATCATATTTTTATCCACCGGCACACTGAATTTTGGAATAGTACTACTCTTCTAAATATAAGAAACACTGTTACCTACACTAAATATACGAAACACTGTTACATTCACTATATATGAAAAACACTGTTACCTACACTAAATATACGAAACACTGTTACCTACACTAAATATACGAAACACTGTTACCTACACTAAATATACGAAACACTGTTACCTACACTAAATATACGAAACACTGTTACCTACACTAAATATACGAAACACTGTTACCTACACTAAATATACGAAACACTGTTACCTACACTAAATATAAGAAACACTGTTACCTACACTAAATATAAGAAACACTGTTACATTCACTATATATGAAAAACACTGTTACCTACACTAAATATACGAAACACTGTTACCTACACTAAATATAAGAAACACTGTTACCTACACTAAATATATGAAACACTGTTACATTCACTATATATGAAAAACACTGTTACCTACACTAAATATACGAAACACTGTTACCTACACTAAATATACGAAACACTGTTACCTACACTAAATATAAGAAACACTGTTACCTACACTAAATATAAGAAACACTGTTACCTACACTAAATATACGAAAGACTGTTACCTACACTAAATATAAGAAACACTGTTACATTCACTATATATGAAAAACACTGTTACCTACACTAAATATACGAAACACTGTTACCTACACTAAATATACGAAACACTGTTACCTACACTAAATATATGAAACACTGTTACCTACACTAAATATAAGAAACACTGTTACCTACACTAAATATAAGAAACACTGTTACCTACACTAAATATAAGAAACACAGTTACCTACACTAAATATAAGAAACACTGTTACCTACACTAAATATAAGAAACACTGTTACCTACACTAAATATACGAAACACTGTTACATTCACTATATATAAAAAACACTGTTACCTTTCTATGAAATGCACAACACAAAGACAAACATTGTTTAGGAATTAGTATGCACGTCAGGTCCTTTGTTCGTTTCAAAATAATATCCATCTAGAGTTACGACAGCGATTTAATGTGTAAAGGTAGAATATTAGTATGGTCCTAAAATCTAAATCCTTTCCAACTGTTTCACCATTTTTGAGTGGTACATAACGTCAAGGCTGTAATAGTGTTGACAATCATGTTGAAAATTGGTTGAAGTTCAAATCCTTTTTAGACCCTTTTCAGTTAAAAACAGGAAGTATCACTTATAAAAAAAAATCTGTATGTAATTAAAACTCAGAACATTTCAGCCAAACTGTCTAAAATGAACTTTCATAGAAATGTTATTGTTCTTGATCATGACTGGAATGTTCAATGTTCAGTTTGGTAACTACTTAACGCAATGATGGATAGATTAAGTTAAACACCTGATTAGTCAGGTACACGTTAAACAGCTAAATTGAATACCTCTTAGGTTACGATTAGATATTATGTTAACATGAATGATTATTATTTATCATGTTTTTGTTTATATCAGGTAACTCAAGGGCAAGGACCAAATGGCTGGTTGCTTATACCTTACTGAAAAATCCCTCAATCGTGGGAAAGAGGAAGAACGCGCTACCAGGTATAGTTCTAATGGAGGCATCTAACGTACATGCAGACGTCATTGACAGAGTTCAACGAGGTATCGCCTCAACACTGTTTATTCACATTGGAATGATTGTGGGTTTGCTTACAATTGCATTCCTGTATTTAGGCTTCAAAACCATTCTAAACATCAAAAAGCAATTTTGAAGGACAAAGCCACGATTGTAAACGTGAGAAATATTGTAATCATACTTTACAACCAACGGTTGTTACTTCGGATTAACCAATGCATGATTTCTATCCTTCTAAGAAAAATATTATAAATTAAAGAGATGTATATGCACAAACATGCTGTTGATTTCACATCATGAAATATAATTGAATATCATTTACTGTAAATAAAACGTCAATGTAAATAAAGAGAAGAACAAAAGAGATAAAGAAAAACTGACTATATTTCATACGTACAAATAAGATGTTTCATCTATGTTATTCAATAGACATGTTTGCAACAAAAATATCATATGTAATTTGACAACTGGTGATGTTTGCATAATATATTTTGTGGTTGGCATTCCATTAAAAATCATAATTATGTCATAATTTGTACATGAGCGAACTGTATCAACCATTACTATTCCGGCATTACCGTAAGTTTCACAACTTACTTGGTATACCTATTCTAAGAATTAATTCAAACGAGTGCATTCTTGACTTTGTTTTACAACATGCATACTTTGTACCCACCTTTAACTCGTATATCCTAATGAATATGATTAGTAGTCTTACGTTTTCACGATTGACTTGAGTCAGGTCTTCATGCTTGTATTGGTTTATGTATTGCTTCTAGATCATACTATGCAACACACCCGAATTTTATTGAGGACGATAATGTGTTGCTATTAATTGATGGTTGATATCTCTTCTGACATTCTATTAATTATTTGTTGCTGTTTATTGTTTATTTTTCATTAACTTTGGTAGACTTCTGTAAGACTTTTTTCCTCGATGTAATATTATCAGTGTGAAATGTTCAGCAATAAACATGAAGATACAATCATGCCTTTTGTGTAATTTTGACACATGTTGTAAGTCAATCTTCCTTAATGAAGTCGTTTCTATCAAAGCCGTGTCAAGAAGGTCATACATACATAATATTTAGAGTATTTAATGCACTAATATATGGCACACTGCGTCCTACTCATTTACCATGGATGTCGGTACTCAGCAACATTACTCCTCCGTCTTTGTCATCAGAAAGCAACCACAAACGTGTTGGCTAAGGTATATACCAGTGATAAGCTTCCACTGTACATGGACATCACTTCACATCCAGCAGTCCACTTGACTTCAAGACGCCCAATCTGGTTAGGTTCGTTGCCGGAGGATATGACAGCTATTTCGGCATGGAGGGTCGAGTGGTCTTCAACAGATGTTGTAAACCACTCCGTCCTAGCTGAACCATCCGTCCTCCTGGTTTCAACATTCCACGTCATCTTTGGACCACTCTGAACCGCTTTCGGACATGACTGGGTCGTTGTGCAGTCGAGCGTGTCAAACGGGGCCAGGCCACTAACTCTTGTTATTGATGTAGAGTCTTCAGACCATGTCACACACTGTGAACAACTGTTTATTGACAACGTTCCCCGGGGTATTACATTCTTTGCACATTGCTGATGATGACATTGTTAAATGGTGAGCACGCACCAATAATAATAATAATAATAATAATAATAATAATAATAATAATAATAATAATATAAGCAAGTGATATAAATATGGGATCACGACTGAAACAGACTTTTTAAAACTAATCCAGACATTAAATATATTGTTAGAAGGTTATGACGCTGTCGATATCGAACCATTTAATCCTGTCGATAGTTTAGTTTTTGATGCAGAGACCAAAATAAGAGGTAGACAAATCTCAACTCTCAAGGAATTGATATCAAATAAATTGGTATGTGATCCTTGCAAATTTAATCTTTGTACACTTGCCTTTGCAAATAATATTTATAAGGCATAACCGACTTTTGATCCGGAAATCGGATTCCACCGGATAGTATGAACTTCCGATTAATCGGAGTCGGACAAGGCAGGAACGACCGATTCGGATAATAAAAATAATAAAGTTGAATTTCTATAGCACCGTGTCTAACACTGCGTGTCATTCGATAGTGCGTTAAGAAAGTTAAATAAGAAGTCAGAAAAGTCCAATATGGTCAACACAACCACGCTGTGAGACAATCTATTTGAACTGGCGGATAAAAACCGGAAATGAAGCCGGATATGGTAAAGTACTAAGTAACATGCTAGACACGGCAAAACCAGATACCAGAAACCCGGAAACGGAAGATGAAATTTTTTAGAAAAAAAAATACGGATTTAGCATTTCCGATTAATTGAATCGTATCCGGAATCGGAAAAATTTCATGCCCAAAATCCGGAATCGGAAATCGGTAGAAAAATACTAATCGGTTATGGCCTAAATATTTATTCCCTACTGGTAACCCTGAAATGTTGATAGAACGCATTGATTTGGAACAAATTCGTCAATATTTATGTTTGATCAATTGCAAAATGTTACCTCCAACACCAACACTAGTACTCTAGTACCATCCTGTTTTTTTTTTCCATCGTATGCCAAGGAAAACGTATGCTTCCTTTATACCGTACGTATGCTAAAATGTGCAATTAAGAGCAGCCTTGTCGATTTAATAGTCAAGAACGCGCTTTGACAAAACGTGTTTTGGTGTCGAATTGTTTGGTGCTATCGATCATGGATGCCAACCGTACAAAACAGATGAAATTGGACACTTTACTATCAGAGACAAAATATAGACAAAAACGATAACTCTTATGAATGAATTTTGTCAGGCTACAATCAACCAGTTCTTAGCACGAAAGTAACATAGCTGCTATCCCTGCTTGGCGTTAGACTTAAATGGACAAAGCGATATTGATATAACAGTACCGATACGGAGAAGGCATCACTTTTAACAGAATAACATGATCATTGGGAAAGGCCCTGTTTAATTGTTTGTGGTAAAAATTGGATCTGCGTTCGATTGCGCTAATGACTTCATTTTGGCAGATCCAATTAAATCCTGGACTACAAACAAAAACCTACGACAAACGTGGAGATCCAACGTGAAGATTCAATCTCGGTAAATTATAAAGAAGTCATCAGGTCTGAAGCCCAATGTCTCGTTTGGAAATGTCATCATTGCAGTACAACGTTAGAGCTATTAACCTTGAAGAACTTATACTATCATTGAACGTCTGGTAGAGTCATTTATTTTAAAACCTTCGATCGGCCTAGCAGTTATCACCTAAATAATGACGATGAACATTTAGGAGCATGGACAATATTGTGATTTTTGCTAGTGGGTCCCCCAACCCTTACGCAAACATATACAGCAGGCCCGCACCTAGGAAATTCTGGCCCCAGGCAGCTGACAGAGTTCGGGCCCCTTTCGTGTTTCAAATATATGCGTATTAAAAAAAACTCGAAAAAGGGCGGGCCCCTATTTAGCTCGGGCCCCTGACAAGTGCCATGGTTGTCCCCCACCCCACCCCACCCCCAGGTGCGGGCCTGTATAATACAGACAACGACAAGGACAACGGCATACTAAATGTAAAGTCAAAAGACAGACACTCAACAATCGCTCGATTCAAGTGGTGAATTCTGACGTGCAATGCAAGTTGTAACGCTGGATCATATAACATTTTAAATTTGCAACATCACCAAATCGTCAGTCAAGCTTTGGGAACAGCATATCAAAATGCCTACCAAACGAGTGCAGCGTTTATACCATAACACCTTACCTTACAGGCACGCCAATCCCCATTTTAAAATAGCTCCAACAAAATAAAAATCATTACTAATACAAACGCGGAATTAGAACGACCCGTGTACTCCAAGTTCCGTAAAATTGCGTACGATGCTGTCCCTTGCAACCAGTGAGACATTACCCTACGATATCATCAGCTGTTGAAAGCAATGCAGTACAACCTTTCTGCCTTGCTTGTCAAGGTGACACCGTGTTTGTGCCTATGCACGAAATCATCCTTGCACTCGTAAACCACTTAGGAAACTTAGGCCATCAAACGGTACCTATTCAAAAAGGATACACGTTTGTTTGGACGTCGAGTGATCTGGATGGATGACACAGTGCCAACTGATTTAGTCTTTCGTTCCGTTGCGGTGCGAAGACTAAGAAATGGGAGTATAACAATATTTCAGCTTTCCTGGAACATGCCAGATGGTTATATTGATGTTTACTACCTTCCCTTTGTGGGTAAATATGAATACTTTAGAAGACATAGTTCATGTTCTGCTTTTGGATTTGCGAGAACGCCTTTTCAGATATTTTATTCAGGTTCTTCCGAAACGAAAGGCAAATGTTATAAGAGGGTTGATTGCTTTGAACGTTTTCACATGGTTAGATATGGATAAAATACCTACAAGTAAGACAGGTTTCGATGACTTCTACCTACAAGGTTGTCAAGAGGACAATCACGTACGTGATTACAAAAGCTATTCGAAGATGTTTTGCCTCAACAAGAAACTACTTCACGGCGTGAGGTGAATGCGAATTAGTGACTAAAATATTTCTTCAGAATGCTTTACCAGTTGATGCGGTTTGTCAAAGGTATGGCTATTTCCTCCAAACTAATACAGTTCTCATGATTGATAGAAAAACGTACCACTATAGGATTTGTTTCATCAGTGTTGCAGCAAAGTCCTTTGAAGGAAATTAATGACAGTGTTCACGTATTCGTTGATTATAAACTACTGTTAACAGAATTACCTCCAAATACAATTCCATTTAATTTGCAACGGCATATTGCGCGCGCGCACGCGTGTGTGTGTGTGTGTGTGTGTGTGTGTGGTAGATCTCGAAAAGATTTGCTTTCTTTGCCTCAACCCTCATTCTAATATGAAATGTTTCCTCCTATGTATGTATGTATGTATGTATGTATGTATGTATGTATGTATGTATGTATGTATGTATGTGTTATATCACTCTATACGTATTGGGCGTATTTATCCACTCCCCACTGAGGTTAACCGGTGAACGCTTGTTCCTACCATTGTTGCAATATTGTTGCAATATTGTTACCAATCTTCAGTACCATGACGTCAACACACCTCTCCACTCTCCCTTTTCGCTAGACAGTTTCAAATAGTCCCCATGTTAATTTCCCTTTGGCGCCAGACTGTCTCATGTGGGGTCCATAATGTTATTTTCCCATTGGCGGTAGGGTATCCCCTATTACTACTCACGAGTTAGTCTTTTGAAAACACCTGTAATGCTTCGAGTCAAGGGGATCCGACAATCACTACAGACGAACTGTATTAAATAGAATACGTGTGGGATCAGATTCACTTCAGTCCTTACGCTTTTGAACCAAAGAAGTCACCAAGAAGGTTACGAGATTGTCAAACGTTTTGTACCAAACTCTTTGAACCTAACTTGAACCGTAAAAAGTTCCTTGTATCTTATTGGATATTATTTGAACGCACTGGAGTGTTACGAACCAACAGTTCTCATGGAAGTTTGTACGATCATTATGCAAGAGGATATACTTTGATTTGATTTCGTTCCAAAGCCGAGGTAGTGACGAGAGACATTTTGACCTTATAAGATAGGACGAACTCAAAAGAAAGACCATGGGTGTCAGGCATATCCAAACCTATTTAAAGAACATACTGGGCCGAATTCATTATCAAGTTCTAATTATCTGGACCGGTACACTCAGGAGCCCATCTGGGAAGGAGCTACACATTTTAACAGGGTAACAAATTCACAAAGTAATAAGTTAGGAGCTACTTTTAGCCGAACAGTCTAAATACACCGATCCTGTCATATGGACATGCAAAACCACGAAAATAAACATCACTGCACTCGAATACCGGACAAAACAAGAGCAACCTATAAAAACAAGGGGGAAAAACCTCTTGAAAACAGACGGTTCAAACTGCAACAGCGGTTGTTAACCCGAGCGATAACATTACACTGGGAGCGAGACTTCACAATAACTGCTCACGAGACAAAGACAACGAAAACTGTTATAATCAACGCATCAATAATGAAACTGCAGCGGCAGAGATAGTCTGTTAATCTTTTAAGACTAGATACTCAAAGTCCTGTAAGAAAATAATTGTATGGTGGAATTTATGTGGGCTATAAACAAAAGGGTCGATAAGGAAGCAAAAGACAAACTGAGCAAGCCCAGTATACATCTACCGGATTACAGCGTCAAGAAACTATACAGCACAATTAGACACAAAACACAAAAAAGTATCAAAAGTGGCAGAGGAATGGGGCATAATCACAAAAGGAAATGTCAGCGCCCCAAACTAGGTGAACCCCGTGAAACCAGTCAGCGAAACATTAAAAACTGAAAATTACTACTAGCCATTAGAATCGTCAGGTTCATACATAGTAACAGAGCATCCTACTGAATCGTCCTAACATGTTATCAATGATTATCCCAAATGTAGTGTAGAAAGAAGAATATTCCAAGGAATACAGAAGTCTATCAAATCGCCCTGAACATACCCTTTCTTCCTTCATGCATATGCTTTAAATATCGATTTGATATACAAACATACCCTGGGTTACATTTCTGCCAGGGGAAAGAGGTGAAATGGACTAGAACTGATACACACACACAGCTGGTTTGTGTTATACATTCACTAGGGTTTAAGTTCCATGGGAAATATATTCTCAGGGAAGACTTTACTCCCCCTCCAAGCTGTATAGATGTATTGTATTGAATAAATTCTACACAACGCCTTCTATCGTTATTCTTCAATAATAAATAACATTACATGGTGGCAGCGGTAAAAACACAGAATTGAAATTATCAGAGTTGAAAATGGCTTCATTTCAATTTACAAATCCGGACAAATTTAACTTTTCGAGACCTGAAACTTGGGAAAAGTGGTTTCAGCGTTTTGAACGCTTTCGTCAAGCGTCTGGACTTAGTGAAAAAGAGGAAGAAATACAAGTGAATACCTTGATTTATTCCATGGGAAGTGAGGCTGATGACATTTTGTCTTAGTTCAACCTGACAGAGGAAGATCAAAAAAAGTGGAAGCCTGTGACACATAAATTCATGCGATACTTCATTCCAAAGAGGAATGTAATATTTGAAAGAGCAAAATTTAATCAAAGAAAACAGGAAGAGGGAGAATTAGTTGACAGTTTTGTTACTGCTATCTATGTGTTAGCAGAAAATTGTAATTTCGGGTCACTACATGATGAAATGATCAGAGATCGACTTCTAGTTGGACTGCGAGATTCAAAAACTGTCAGAAAAATTGCAGTTAGATGCGAATCTAACTCTAGAATCTGCCGTTAGTCAAGCTCGACAAAATGAGGCTGTGAAAAAGCAGCAAACAACGATACGAGCAAGTGGAGAACGAATGACTGAAATGGATGCAGTAAAATCGTCTTCACTGAAATATTGGAAACAGAAAAATAAATTTCCAAATGCTCAACAAAATAATGTCAACAGAAAAGGATGCATGAGATGTGGAAAGAAAGGAAATCATTCTCGAGACCAATGTCCTGCAAAAGAAGCAGAATGCCATAAGTGTAAGAAAAGAGGACACTATGCAAAATGCTGTCAAAATCAACAGTTCGCACAGTAGAATCGAGAGCGGAATCTGGAATTCCAGGGACTGTTAGCAGAAAGAAGGGTCAACCATGGATGACGCGTGTGAGATTGAACAACACTACACATTTATTCAAGATTGATACTGGAGCTGATGTGACTGTAATTCCTGAGAAGGATTTAAGAAAAACCGGAGAACAAAAACTTTCAAAGTCTGATCGAAAACTGTAACGACCTGGAAACTCTGAACTTAAAGTGCTGGGAAAATTTACCTGTGGACTGGAGTCAAACAATGCATTCAGTGTACAAGACATATTTGTTGTGAAGGGACTGAATCAGGCACTCATGGGTAGGCCCACAATTCAGGCTCTTAAGATTATTGAACAGGTAAATATATCCTCCGTAAATGCCTCAGATTTATACTCACAAAATGCAAGCAAAATTCAGGATAAGTCCATAAATTTAAATAGGGACTATCGCGAGAAATATCCAAATTTGTTTAAAGGTCTAGGGAAAACAAAATGGTTCTATAACATAAATCGGAACAAAAATGCCAAACCTTATGCCTTATCTACCCCAAGAAAGGTTCCTATCCCTTTATTGAATAAAGTTCAAGAGGAGTTGGTTAGAATGGAACAAATGGGGGTTATTTCAAAAGTAGATGAGCCCACTGAGTGGTGCGCTGCAATGGTTGTTGTTTCAAAACCAAACGGTAAGGTAAGAATTTACGTGGATCTAACTAAACTGAATGAATCGGTTAAAAGAGAAAACCACCCACTACCATCAGTTGAAGAATCCCTTGCAAAACTAGCAGGTGCAAAGTTTTTCACCAAACTTGATGCAAACTCGGGCTTTTGGCAGATAAACCTGTCAGAAGAATCACGCCGCCTTACAACTTTTATTACTCCTTTTGGTAGGTTTTATTTTAATCGCCTTCCATTTAGGATCAGTTCTGCGCCTGAATATTTTCAAAAAAGGATGTCAGAAACTCTAGAACGTCTTGACGGAACACTCTGTCACATGGACGATGTTCTTGTTTTTGGGGAAACGCAGAAAATGCATGACGAAAGACTAGAAATGGTCATAAAATCAATGCAAAAGGCCGGCGTCACTTTGAACGCTGAAAAGTGTGAATTTTCGAGACCATCCATAAGGTTTCTTGGGCATATTGTTGACGAAAATGGTTGCCGACCTGGTGCAGAAAAAGTTAAAGCTATAACTGAAATGGAAACACCGAAATGCGTAACAGAGATACGACGATTTCTTGGTATGGCAAATCAGCTTGGCAAATTTAGTCCAAATTTGGCAGAAAAATCGAAACCATTACGTGAGCTTTTGAAAGGGAATAACTCATGGACTTGGGGTCCAGATCAAGAACAAGCTTTTAGAGATATCAAGCAAGAAATTATATCTTCACCTACTTTAGCACATTATGATCCAAATAGAAAAATAGTTGTATCTGCAGATGCATCTTCGTTTGGACTAGGTGCTGTGCTACGGCAGCAGTACGGTAGCACTCTGAGACCGGTGGCGTTCGCGTCACGAGGTATGTCAGAAACTAAGCAACGCTATGCTCAAATAGAAAAAGAGGCCCTTGCAATCACTTGCGCTTTAGTAGCTATTTAATTGGGTCGCAATTCAAACTTGAAACAGACCATAAGTCATTAGTACCACTAATGAGCACAAAAATCTTGGGAGATTAACCCTCTAGAATTCAACGCTTTAGAATGCGTTTGATGAGATTCAACCTTTACATAGTTCATGTTGCTGGCAAGAATCTATTAACTGCTGATGCTCTATCCAGAGCAGCTTTAACTTATTACTCTGAGAGTGACAGAGACTTTCAGTCTGAAACTAACGCCTACGTTGATTTCATAGTTAGTAATTTGCCTGCAACAAATACTCGACTTGAACAAATAAAGTCTGAATATCGAAATGATTCGATTTGCAAACAACTTGTACAATTCTGTGAAACGGGGTGGCCAGAGAAATCCGCTATGGACGGAAAACTACAATCGTACTGGGCAGATAAAGGTGAATTTACAATTCAAAATGGTCTTTTAATGAAAGGTACACGCCTTGTAATACCAGAATCACTTCAAAAAGAAATCCTTGAGAGAGTTCACGATGGTCACCAAGGCATAGTGAAATGCCGAGAACGCGCCAAAACGTCAGTTTGGTGGAAAGGACTAAGTATATTCAGCTAGAACACTTGGTGAAATCTTGCCAAAATTGCATAGAAAACTCAAGAGATCAAGCTGAACCAATGATACCAAATGAATTTCCAAGTCGACCTTGGCAAAGAGTCGCTTCAGACTTGTTTGAACTGAATGGTCAAACATATCTCTTGGTGATTGTTTATTTCTCACGATACATTGAAATAGCAAAATTGCAAGGCACAGGTCCTAAACCAATTGTCAATCATTTAAAATGAATATTTTGCGCGACATGGTATACCAGAAGTATTAGTTTCAGATAATGGTCCGCAATACACATCCGCAATACTCAAAGATTTTGCGAAAAGATATGGATTCAGGCATATTACAACTAGTCCGAAATATCCACAGAGCAATGATCTAGCCGAAAGAGCTGTTCAGACAATTAAAAGAATGCTTAAAAAAGCAAACGACCCTTACATAGCTCTTTTGACATATCGCGCAACACCATTACCAAATGGATATAGCCCTGCCGAATTATTGATGGGAAGCAAATTACAAACTACTTTGCCAATGGCACGAAAACGACTTGGAGCCGAAATGGCCAAATTTAATAAAACTGAAGAAATCGGAAAACTATCAAAAGAAAACTCAAAAGAGAAATTATGATCGCCGACACCACGCCCGAAATATGAAAAAACTTCAGGTAGGGAAAAAAATATGGATTAAAGATCAATTTTCATCAGAGATAATTAAATCCCAGGCATCTACACCTCGTTCATACGTGGTAGTAACTGACGAGGGAGAGAGAAAGAGATACGGCGTAATAGGAGAAATTTAATTCCAATGCCTACCACAATATCAGAGCCTCTCAGAGTGATTGCTTCAAACCCTGACACATTGACTGACTCAGACGAAAGCAAAGCAATGACAACCACTCAAAAAAAAACGGATATTTCACACGTTCGGGAAGGTTATCGAAACCACCTGAGAGACTGAACTTGTAGAAAACAAAATAAGCTAATGGAGCTTGTTTAGAAATGTCATCAGATCAAGTTTCGTGTTAATGGTAAACTTGTCAGATGGGGAGATGTAGTAGTGTAAGCCTTAATCTAATTAGCTTTGAAATATTATTTGACTGTAAATGTAATCAGATATCTCACACTGGACTAGAACTGATACACACCAACAGCTGGTTTGTGTTATAGATTCACTAGGGTTTAAGTTCCATGGGAAATATATTCTCAGGGCAGACTTTACTCCCCTTCCAAGCTGTATAGATGTATTGTATTGAATAAATTCTACACAACGCCTTCTATGGTTATTCTTCAATAATAAATAAAATAAATAACATTACAGATGCCATGTATTGGTTTATATTTCCCTGGAAGTGGAGAAACTAGAAAAATTGCATTACTTTGAATTCATATGGAATGTGTTATTGGTTTCGTGTTGCGAAACTTCAGAATTGTTTAGTGGATCGTCCACATTGAGTTTATTAAGTTTAAACGTGGAGTGTTCAAACTATTAACAATAATGTTACAGTAGATTGCTCTTGTGTCCTTCCATTTGAGTGAAGCAGTGCAAGTGTATTGAGCACACCATTATGTATAAATTGAATGTAATTGTCACACATATGTCAAATGTAAATTTGCAAATAAAGTGTATCATACTAATACTAATTCTATTATGTTTATAATTTGCTGAATGTCAAGATAGTCGTGGCAAGTAAGTGTAATTGAGATATATAATGGCGACAGTCATGGTTTCAGGATATATTTCATAAACTTGTTTACTTAGATTTCTTTATCATAGTTCAATGATACAAGAGACATCATTTCAAACATTAATGATTTATGTGTTTTGTGTTTCGGGATTTTTAACGTACCTTTAACAATATTTATGTCATATCGCTGTGATGTCTGCAGTGAAACAGTTGATGATGATGTCTAGTACTGGGGCATCATGTCGCAGACATGTAGCATTATGTCCCACCCAGTCACATTATCCTGACACTAGGCCAACCAGTACTAGCACTAATCTCTTAATGCTGAACCCCTAGAGAGGCAGATTTTAGTATCACGTTTATAAGTCGTTGGTATGGCCAGGCCGTAGTTCGAACCCACGACATCCCGTATCCGAGGCGGACTCTCTAACCACTAGGCCACCGACATGATCTACTATTGATTTATTGTTTTGTGAATAATGTAACAAATGATAATGTACCGTATATTGTAAATTTCTAATCTACATATCATTGCTTTATCAGATATTTGGCTTCATCGACATTATAAACTAGATATTGTTTCCAACATAATATATACAATATCTACGCATTTTAAAGATGCATAACATGGTGGGCATTGATGAATATATTCATCATGTGCACTCGCCACAATACCATTTTCCTTTTGGCACATGTTTGAATTCTATACAACGGGTGGTATGATACCATACCTTTGGGCAATTTTCACTTTCACACGTCATCTTTTTTCCATCATCATATACACCACAAACACTGTACTTTCTGTCACTCTGAATGGAGTTTTATTTTCTTCAACAGTAAGTACATTTGGGGTAAGGACTTTTCTTATATTTACATATTCAGGATTAACAAATTACGAGTGAAACGCCAAAGCTTTTGAAGACAAAGTTTTCCACAGTTCACTGTCTTTTTAAACAGGTTCAAAGGGGTTGTCAATATGACACAATATATGAAAGAAACAATAATGTCCGTCTTACGAAAACATTTGCATTTGTATGTGGTAGTAATGTGTGTTTACAATCGATAGTTAACTTGTGTGTTATCCAATTCTACTACTAGCATCCAGTGTCGGTTTGTTTTTCATACTGTATGGGCATTTTATCTCGAGACATCCATCCCCAAACTGTTAACAACATATCATGACATCTGGACTAGCCCCAAACTGGGAGTATCTTTCATTGATAAGCAAACCACTGTTTACAACTTAAACATTTACATGTTGGCTCTTTACCGTTATTTCATGTTTAGTTTCCCAGGCTATTACGACACTATAGAAGGGCATCTTATTCCTATCTGACGTACACATTGTTTTCAATATTGTCAGAGATATCTTTTAAATACTAGTGTAGCATGCACACTATTAATTGGAAGCTCTCGTGTTTCCTGTACGATATCTATGCCAGAAGAGAATATTGTAATGGTCCCTTGTTATCTTCTCATATATAATGCATGTTCCTTTGAAACTGATATGCAGCACTACACGTCTCTAACACTTTAATCTGAATTACTTGTATCCTTACTGCATAAGCATACCAGACTCAAGTCAATGGGCCACTCTGTAAATAATGACTTCGGTTTGAAGTTCTTTGAGCACTTACCTCTTAATAATAGAACGGCAGCATTTGTCACATATTGATAAAGTTAATCAGCAAATAGGCTATCCTCATTTGCTTTAGGTGATGGTATGATTGATTCCACACTCCCATCTGTGGCAACAATAAACCGTGGCTCTTGAGGTTTCTCTCTGACTCGTATAGAATAGGTCACATAGAGTTTAGAGTTAAGGAAACATTACAAAATATAATATATAATGGTCAGTACTGCGTCAGTACCTAGCTTATTTTTTTTAGGGGGGAGGCCGAGTGGCCGAGTAGCCTAAAGCGCTTTCCGTTACGGATCACTGCCATCTCGCCTCTGCGTGGATTTGAGTCTAAGATTCGGCCAATGTGGGTAATGTAAGAAAGCTTGCCAGTTGCTTCTCGTGGGTCGGTGGTTCTTTCCGCGGGTTTTCTTGGTCTTCCTCCGCCAATAATACTGGCCGCCATGTATAACCTATCGTGTGCTGAAAAATGGCGTTAAAACTTACAACAACAATCTAGCTTTCTGTACATGTCGAAAGTATCCATACATGTACGTGAGGAATATATACACGTGCTATCAAGCAACCATTACTAAACATGTGGTTACAGCAAACTCACAAAATGATGAATAGTTTGAATACAATTGAAACTGTTTTTGTTATTTTAACTGATTATAGCTCTATAAATATGTCACCACATACAACCTACTGCAATAATGAAATAGAGGTAACTGAAGTTATGTTATGAAAAGAGAGAAAGAAAAACAACAGAAGTGAAAGTACATTTGCTCTCAACAAATGAACCCCATTTAATTCCTTGTGCAGTATTTCTTGGATCCAGCGGTCTTGGAAAAACTTGTATGCTTCTAGTGACTTATAGTTCTTCAGCTGTTCCTTAATGTACACTGATTGTTGAAGAAGAAAAAAATAAACAACGTCTATATAGCTGACCTCCGGTCTTTTCGACCGCTCGTCGCTGAAAGCTTCAGCAGGCAGTTTATGTGGATCAATCTGTATTTTAGCAGTTTTCTGGATGTATCTATCACACAAACACCACTCACAGCTGAATCAAAAAAAGAAGTTTCGATCATAGCTGTTTTTTGTTGTCTTCTCCATCGTAACTATCAAGGCTAACTATCGATTTTTGTGGGCTAAAAAACGCGTGTTTAATCGCGTTGCATTGTGGGACATTGTGTAACTCGGCGGGAAGTTAATGAAAACAACCCAAGAGACTTGTCTACCCGGAAAGAATGGCGTTGTCCGAGATTTGTCAGAAATTTTACAAAGAAGTGCAAGCTAATTCAGGATTTTATTCCAAGAACATTCATTGGTTTCTCATCTTCGCAGTAAGTAGATATAGAAAAGACAGTTGTTAAATGCATGCATGTTTTCTTAACCTCATGAATTGTTAAAGATAACAGTCTCATGTAAGCTGATCTGACATTACATAGTGATAGCATACTGTTTATATTTGACCATTTGGGAACGACCAAATTCCACGTCTTGCTAGACTATCCAGAATGAAAATGGTGACTTTTTGTAATAGTGTAATATGTTTAAAACAATGCTCAGGTTTATGAATCGAAATGTACATACGACAAATGGTTACATTTGAGCAATTTTTATTTTATATGGATCTAAACTGTATTTCCGCCTCCTCTAACAGTCATGTTAAAAAATATTTTTTAAAGGAAACGACATTAATTTTAAATTGAAAAGCTTGCAAATATATAAAACAAAAGAAATCAGCACCAAGTTTGTTAGCTGATATCATTATGGTCATGATCATCGTCGTCGTCGTTGTCGTCGCTATTATTATTATTATTAGTAGTAGTAGTAGTAGTAGTAGTAGTAGCAGTAGTAGTAGTAGTAGTAGCTAATAATTACATCGTCCATATTCTACTTCGTCTTCTATTGCATATTCGTCTCATTTTTATAAGTATTGTTCTTGTTAACAGTTACGATGATTCTAATAATACTGATACTAAATGCATCTTAGAAATAACTATAAAATTCTTTCTTATTGTTCTTATCGGTGACTTGATTCTTGCAAACAGTTGTTTATTCCACGAACATATTTTAGTAGACTATTGTATATATAATCCTAAACATATATTTCTAGTATTAAACAACCCGTTTTATTTCCCATATTTACGTCAATTATCTACATAGCAGCTCGTGAGAACTGCTATTGTCAACCAATTTTACAATGAAAATAATGTAAGGTTTCGATTCCGTATAAATTCATTTATTATTTTCACTCTCATGTTCTTTAATGATGTCTTGTATTTGTACTACAGTTATTTACTTATAATATATAGGACGTGCCATCCAATTATCAAAAACATTGTCTTGTTATTATAAAGAAAAGTGGTGACGTTGCTGTTATCATTGAGATCGTTCACTCCCTTATCGGCCACACATTGCATATGAATAATGTATCGATGTGAGACGGGGAGATCATATCCCTCCCTCTACAGTCATCGAGATAAAGAAATATAACTATTCCATTCTCTTTAACCTTGCTCCTCTATTTCATTTCTATGGTCAAAATGCATTTACATGCTTTGATACTAGCACCATTTGACTTTGTACTAAATCCATTCTCGCCTGTTTCATTTCTAATTTCTAAGTACCTTTATTTGGTTTCACAATAGCTTTGTTTGTCATCGTGCTTATTAGTTACCCACCCCTTTCATTTCTATAATCTAAATGCATGTACGCTATTAGCAAGTCATACTTGTGTTGATAAGGAGCTGTTTTCAAGCGACCAATGATATGTACAGTCCAGGGGATCTGACACACTTTAAAATGCTATCAGCATTAAGTGTTTATCTTTAGAAATAGGACGAAAAATCAATATAGATTTGTACTTTATACATTAAACATTATACGAGGACAAGGAGAGTAATAATTATATCATATTTCAACATTTATCTCCACAGAAATGAACACTAAATTTAATTGTCAAATAGTATAGTATGATAAAGAAGAGAGTTACGACAATTGCAGAATACATAACTACAGAAGAACGCAGCGGAAAGGGATGTTTGCAAAATACCACTTCAACATACCAAGATAGAAGGAGAGTCACTTTATTCGAGAACGCTACACACTGTACATGAAACGGGTTTAAAGTGTTACGACTCTGTGCTCTTAATCTACGTAACAAAAAAGAGTGAAAACCAAAGTTTTTTGTACAAGTCAAACTAATATTAATTTTTCTCTAAAATAGAAAGTACAAAATTCAAATTAACTGAGAGTATTATGAATGAAACGCTAGAGACCTAAAGCTTCCATCAGAAGTGCAAAGTTATCGAGTAATCCTAAATACGTTCCAGTGGTAATCCAAGTAAACGTTGTAATAGTCTTGACGACCAACAATGAGATTATCAAAAATGTTTTTAAATGAATTTACAATAAATACAACAGCTACTAAATCCGCAAAATCTGAGCACTTTATAATTGCAATGAATAATTGAAACAGATATATAAATACACTAAATTTAATTTGTCGCTTTCAAATACTGACGCTAGTGAGAAATATAACTAATTTCCAGTCAAACGTCCCTTATATAACAACTGAGACTCAATACAGAAAGCTGAATGTTCGTCTTGGTAATTCAAAATCTCTCTAACTGTAAACAAGATCAAGTCCTATAGCAGCAAATCAAAAAGAAATTGGGTCAGCTAAATCTCTCTCGACACGTAATGAACTAATCAATTTGTATATTTCAATAACCGTATCAAGAACAATTAGATAAACTGAGTTGCAGAAAGAGTTTTGATTGTATTCATTATGAGATGTCTTATTTATGAACATAATTCATCAAGGGGTTAAGGAAATATCTGTAAATGTAAATTGTATCCAAAACCTAAATACAAATCATATTTATGTGACCTTGACCTCAAGAACAAAGTCGAGAAAGAACTGTGTCGCATAATGAATTAAAAAATTGTGTGTTGTACACACACGCACCGCCATACATATATATATATATATATATATATATATATATATATATATATATATATATATATATATATATATATATATATATATATATATATATATATGCCCTCTTTCTATAACTAAATATACCCTGTTTGGTCTAGAAATATGTACAAATATCGCTGCTGCTGACATAATATTGACATAAACTTGATTGCATCGCATGGAAGGCAACACATGTGTACATCCCTATTGTGCATGGTTACCACATAAAGAGGATACGAAACAATTTTCTTCATGTTGTACTCATGATGTAGCAAATGCTTTTGGTATGTACAATTGTACGAAAAGAAACTTAGGAATAACAGATTCCTAGAAATTTTACCAGAGTGAATATCATACTAGTGTAAGCTGACAGTGGAATACAATGAACCGAATACGACGGATGATTGATGTGAGCTGCATGATGAAGAGGCTCTATGGTGATGGAACCCTGGAGAACTTGGTAAAGAAGTGTGGTTCATTAAACAAAGCTTTACCATTTGGTATAAGGTGACCTTTTACTTTATATGTCATCTTTACATTTTTCGAATGTTTCCTGTTGTTACCACCAATTAGCTGCTACTGTAATTAGTTCTCATCTTCATCTCGACTCCAAACTGAGTTAACGTGAAACAAATATAAAATGTTATGTTGGACTCGAACAAGCATGGCCACCAATAAATAATCATCGAACGCCTTGCGGCAAGTATCCTGTTTATGCCAAGATAAACATCTGCTCTCAACATCTACTTAGAGCGCATAATAAGCGAAGCCCTTTGAAAACCGATGTGGGACAATCAGCACTGGATGGCATAACATCACCAACCCACGCTTTGCAGACGATATCGTTGGGTTGGCATGCAGTGAAGACGACTTTGCCACCTTAGTGAAGAACCTGGATGAGACATCTTCCATATTTGACACGGAGATAAGAACCGAGAAGACAAAGGTGATTGCAAATAGTGGCAAACAAATCTCGGCCAAGATTAAAGTCAGAGGACAAGAACTGGAAACAGTGTGCCAGTTCAAATAGCTTGGTTACATAATCACCAAAGAGGGATCAAAAGAAGAAATTTTGTTACGAACAGCACAAACACCGGCAGCTATGTCAAAGCTAAGACCCCTCTGGATAGACAAGAATATCTGTCTGAAAACTAAAATCAGACTATTGAGAGCATTAGTCATCTCAATCTTTTTGTATTCACATGAGGCCTGGACACTGATAGAAGAATTGCAACGACGAATCCATGCACTTGAAGTGAGATGCAATAGAACCATCCTTGGCAGCTCGTACATGGACCACATCACAAATGAAGAAGTGCTTAACACCATCAGGCACAAAGAAGGCCATTATGAAAACCTCCTCACCAATCTCAAAAAGAAAAAGCTGCATGGTGTGGACATGTTAATAGAGCCAACAGTCTATCCACAACAGTACTGCGGGGCAGCGTCCAGGGTGGAAGAACGAGAGGTAGACAGAGAAACAAGTGGACTGACAACATCACAGAATGGACCATGACCAGTTTTGCGGAGACACGGGCCTTGGCACATGATTGAGACAAGTAGAAGGAACTGGTCAGATGTTCAGCAGCACAGTGCCTCTACGACCACACTATGTCAAGAGACTGATGATGATGATGAAACATCTGCTCATGGTTTGCAAGATGCTTATGTCATCTATATTTACTTTTTCAAACGCTTAATTGAGTTACATGCTCGATAAGATATCCTGGCTGACCCTCCAAATACTCGGCATCCATCCACTCAGGACAATAGGCGGTCACCAAAATATAGAATGCACATGTGATTTTTAGTTCGCCCACTTTAATGTTCCCAGTCAGAAATGTGTTAGGACTGTACGGTCTGTTAAATAAGTAACAGAAAACGGCAAAAAAAAAACAAGTTTAGTAAAATTCAACAAATAATTTCTTTCTCTAAATTACAAAATGAAAATTTTAAATGAACTTACAGTATTGTGAATTAAAACCCATATAATTCTGCTGTTTTTTTTTTCAAAACCAAACGTATATAGTATTGCTAAAAAAAAATTACAATGGTAATTCGAACGAATTCCAATCTCGAATATACTGCTGTACAAAAGCCTGGAATGTTGTTGATGTGAAAATATATTACAGAGGCTTTTGTTTATAAAACTGAGAAACTATATGTCTACATTCTCGTTTAATTTAGGTTCCATTCGCTTTTGCTTGGTGTTTCCTGGAAAGAAGAAAATCATTTAAGAAGAATATATTTGGCGGTAGACCAGCTTTATATAGGTAAAGACGGATTTTCTGGAAAAAAGGAAATAACAAAGAACAAAGTAAGCCTTAAGGAAAATGTATATACTTGGCAAATAATCAATAACTGTTTGAGTACAGACCATCGGTAATGGAAAATGAAATGGCCTGCAGTATTCACGTCCCACCGAGATGGTGTCTCACAAAAGTTAAAAAACACATCCTACCCCACTGCATATAAATCTTATATCAAAGGTAATCAATTAAAGTCATCTCTGCAGCGGAAAATATATTGATTGTGAGGTGTAAGGAGACAATAAACACAGTATGATTAATAAACTGTTGTGTCAAAATGTTGTAAGACTTATCGACTCATCCGTTCTCAAAAGCCATCAATCACGGCAAAACGATTACATTCCTCATGATTCAAATCTAATTTATAAGCAAAATATACGATAGTTTTCAACACATGCATTAATGCATACATACATACATACATACATACATACATACATACATACATACATACATACATACATACATACATACATACATACATACATACATAGTGTAGTGTAGTGTAGTGTAGTGTAGTGTAGTGTAGTGTAGTGTAGTGTAGTATAGTATAGTATAGTATAGTATAGTATAGTATAGTATAGTATAGTATAGTATAGTATAGTATAATATAATATAATATAATATAATATAATATAATATAATATAATATAATATAATATAATATAATATAATATAATATAATATAATATAATATAACCTTTCAAAAAATGTATATCGAGTTGACTCACCCGAGACGATAATTTATGATGTGATGTTTCGTTTTTTTGGCATAATAATAGCACCTCTATCTTTATCCGAGAGGCAAGACCTGAGTGTGTATTACTATCGTATTATGCAACCGCAATTCTCTCTCTCTCTCTCTCTCTCTCTCTCTCTCTCTCTCTCTCTCTCTCTCTCTCTCTCTCTCTCTCTGCGTGACGAAGGAAGAGAGAAAGAGAAGGAAGAGACAACATATTTAAAGCAGCCATTATTAGTATCATAAACACTGCACATGCATTTTTTTCTAAAAGATAGAATGAAAACGTCTTGAAAGGAAATTAGAACACATTCGTGTATTAACTATGTCTGTCCTTTTTTATTAAGCGTAATCAATCTTCTTGATGGTGGAATCAGGGACAGATGGGGAACGAGTTTTATCCTCGGTGCTATGACAACTCTGGTCTATATTCTCATATACGGAGAACTTGTGGCCAGTAATTTACCAATATGGTCAAAGGGTAATTTCATTCCTTTCCGTTCATTATCTCTCTCTCTCTCTCTCTCTCTCTCTCTCTCTCTCTCTCTCTCTCTCTAAAATACATAACGGCTAATACTTGGTACACTTAGAAGAAACTTGATTTGAACAAGAAAAGAAACAATATTGATCTCCGTATGCAAACTGCTCAGGCTTTGCTCCCCACAATGAACGATAAATTGATAGTATAAAAAGCAAATGTAAGTTAATGTCAGATACAAAAGTATGCAGTGAAATTGCTAATCCCCGATAAATCCACGGTGACCCGTCAAAAGAGCGTACGACAAAAGAGCGCAGACAAAAGAGCTTGAGGTACGATAAACAAATATGGCAGGGTTAGAAAGGAACTTTAATTTGTGATCGCTAAGGCTAATTCTTGTTTAGAATGAAACATTCGGAAGTACGATCAAACGACATCACAGCAATTTGTGTTTACCTATACGAATAAACGAATATGGAGTTTATATTCTAACTTTAGGCCTAACATGTAGAATCTTTTTATGTGTCATTAGATTGCGTTTTGAATAATTTTTTTCGCCAATACTTGTTTTTATGAAGCAAAAAAAGAGTTACCATCAAACGATGCCGTCTGATCTGAGTTAATTTTCTTGTTTCTATTTTTTAACTATTTTTTTCCGATCTTTAGTTTACGCTCTTATGTCGGCGCTCTTTTCTCGGCAAATTAGTGCGCTCTTATGTCTGCGCTCTTTTGTCGGCAAATTAGTGCGCTCTTTTGATGGGATGCCTAAATCCACTTTACATATCAAGTATAACATGAAAGTTTTAATCCATGACAACGAAAGTATATAACAAATTGTAAATCCGTGATAAATAAAAGCTTTAAAACACAATTGTAAATCAATGATAAATATAAAGTATACATGAAACTGTAAATCCATGATAAATGGCAAGTACGCGTGAAACGGTAAATCCACGATAAATACCAAGTATAAAATGCAACTGTAAATCCATGATTGCAAGCTATAACTACTTGGTACTAACTAGCCAACACCCTTGGAAAACATAACGCTTCACGATGCTGGACATGGCACGCACAAATGGAACCCATCATAACCATATCGAATACATACTGGACATGGCACGCACCAAATAGAACCCATCATAACCATATCGAATATATACTTTTTAAAACCGTTACCGATCGAACATCAGTAGAGCAAAAACAAGAACGTTCCCAGGTGTGCTAATGTTGGGAGTGATCACAACCTTGTGATTATGAACTTCCAAGTGAGGCTGAAGAAATATAATAAGCCAAGGAAACGCAGGCTCAAATTCAACCTTGAACAATTGAAGTCATCGAAGCTACAATTGGAGGAAAGTTTTCTCCACTCTTTGTGCTGGATGTTGGTGATAAAGTGATGACAGACACTTTCAACACAGTCATGACAACAGCTGCCTTTGACATCATTGGCCTCCATCAACCAAAGAACAAACCCTGGTCTACAGAAGAGATTCTGAATCTGTGTGATGCCAGAAGAGACCTAAAAACACCAGACACACAACAAGGGCAATGGATTACCAACAAATAAATAATAATATCAGGAAAACTTGAAGAAAGCAAAAGAAGATTGGATTCGACAAAGGTGCACAGAAATAGAGAGCAGTCTGATAAAGAATAACAGCAAAAAGACATTCCAAATTGTGAAAGACCTCACCAGACAGAAGTAACCAAGAGTCATTACCATTCAAGACGAAAATGGAAAATACCCCACAGAAGCAAGTGACATTACAGAAAGATGCACTGATTATTGTAAAGAACTCTACATCCTCCGTCCACAGGGGACCCAGAGGTGCTTTGAAGATCCAAACTCCACAAATGATTATGATTTCCTCATTTTCAAAGAAGAGGTGAGGTCAGCAATAGGAGTACTGAAGAATGGGAAGGCAGCTGGAGTAGGCAACATCCCAGCTGAACTTATCAACTATGGGGTGGGGGGAATCAGTGATAGAGCTACTAGCACATATTTTCATTAAGATCTGGCAGACAGGTGAACGGACAACACAGCGGATCCAGTCACTGATCATAACACGGCATCAAAGGTAATCTCCAGCTGTGACAAAATTACAGAACTATCAGATTGATCACCCATGCTAGTAAGGTGATGCTGAAGATCATCTTGAAAAGACAGAAACCACAAGCAGGAGAAATCATTTCTGAAGAACAGGCTAGGTTCCGGAGTGGAAGAAGCACAACAGAACAAATATTCAATCTCAGAGTTCTGTGTGAAAAGCACTTGCAACATCAACAAGATATATATCATGTGTTCATAGATTTCAAAAAGGCTTTTGACAGCGTGGCATGAGGCATTCGTGTCCAATGTTAATTTTCAACAACACGTACATTGATATAAACACCTAGCAGACGATGAAGAGAATAAATGACGCATTTGCTATCAAAATATTTCAGTCATATGATATCGGTCTGTAATAAAATATTGTCATTGCCATTCAAAAAGAAGAACTCTTCAATATCTTTTTCAACAGTGTCTGCTAGCATCAACGCCTTGTAAGTTTGGATAAATGATGCAAACATGCCATCAAATATGAAAATTGTTATAAAAAATAAAAAATAAACCACTTGCTGCTTGTGATCAAAAATAATGGAAAACGTTTACGGTGTTTGTACAATTCATGATCGCCACCTTATGGCCACCCTTGCTAAAGGAAGAAACAGTATTTTAAGATCATCTGTGAAAAAAGAAGCTCCACAGAACTATTAAAAACCATCATACGAGCAATGATTTCCTCAGGTCGGGCATCTTCTCCTGGTCATAGATCTCATAAACCTTCCAATCCATTCTCATGTTACGTGTACGATACGTGCCGCACCATTAGTTGTTCTGTCCTCTTTTGACCTTGACATCCTCCAGTAAATTGGCGTAATAATTAGATGCATTCTACAAGTTATCGTGATATTTGCATCGACTTTTTGTGTTTTCCTGTTTATATCAACCAGCTTCATATATTTAGCAAAAACTTGTGGACTAGTTATGCTGTAATACTATTTATAATCAATTCATGTCATGCGACGACATTTTATCCCTATTCTGCAATTCTAGAGTAACGTACTACTCATTAAATTAAGTCCTTTGTCCCTCTTAAATTCTACCCACAATCCTTCTTATGATGGTCTTCTGGAATAGTCCTTTTTATGTGGTCTGCTGGAATAGTCCTTTTTATGTGGTCTTCATCAATAGTCTATTTTATTAGGTCTTCTGGATTAATATTTTTCTATGGTCTTCTGGAATTGTCGTTTATATAGGGTCTTCTGGAATAATCCTATTTTCTATGGCTTCTGGACTAGTATTTCTTCTATGGTCTTCTGGACTAGTATTTTTCCAATGGTCTTGTGGAACAGTCCTTTTTCTATAGTCTTCTGGAATGATCTTCTGAAATTGTCCTTTTTCTATGGTCTTCTTAAATGGTCTTGGACTTTTTTCTATGGTCTTCTGGAATAGTCCTGTTTTCTATCCAAACGGTTGAATGCCGTACTACACTTGCAATCACCATTTTGTCTCCATGCGTGTGTATAGCAGTTAAACTTGTTGTGTTTCAACATTTACCTGAAGGGTATATATTTCCTAACCATTACACACACACACACACACACACACACACACACACACGCATATATATATATATATATTGTTACACGCACAGGGGTATTCACTTGACCGAGCGGTGTCAAAACCCTGGCGCGAGTCACGCTGGAAGTCATAAGTTTTCCCCAAATTTCCAAAGACTTCCATACAACTTGAGTTGTAAAATGGAAAGAAAGACGTGTCTGCTATAACTAATAATCTTTGCTCTAATCAATTGGCGACCCAGAGGAGACAACTTGCCCAAACGTCCATTAACTGCACCTTTGCATGGTTTTTATTCATTATCATCCGTTTTCCGTACCGATAGCTTGTCATGCCTTAGAAATTACACCAGTATTCCCTTACTAACTGGGAAATATTTAACTGCGCGACCCTAGGCCAGTCAATCCACAGAATTTCCGGCGTATCACGCTCATATACATATGCCCATTTTCCACTATGGCCACATATACGGCACCTACCAAGTTCCAACTTATTGATTCCATTCTATAATTTACTGATTTCCAACCATAAATGCTGCCTTTTCAATCACAATACTTGTATACACCGCTGAATTTCAATATGGACTATGTTACTGAAAGGGACAGTCTTTCGGCTTGTGCCTAAATTCACTACTAACGAACCCAGCATGGTTCAAATTCACTAACACTCCTCTCTGTGATGTTTGCTCCTACTAACTGGCTAACTATTTCGGGCTAGCAACTCCAAATTTATTACAATATATATATATATATATATATATATATATATATATATATATATATATATATATATATATATATATATATATATATATATATATATATATATATATATATATCGAAATAAATTAGATCAGTTCAAGATGGATACACCAAATACGTTAGAGGAAGATAAAAATTATCAAGAATTCAGCCAAATTTTCAATCGAATTTTAGGATTTCGTAAATTCTCCAAAGCAATCTACAAATATTAGAGATAAACAGAACAAGGATACATAAAATCAAAATTTCCTTTGCTCACAAACAAATCGACTGCTCCATAAACAGTGCTAAAGATAGACATTTATTATATTTGTGTGTATGGTCATGATGATGGTGCAGGAACTAACGTGATTGCAAATGTCCATGAAATTGCACGGAACACGGTTTATCATTTCAGTCTTCGGCAAGCCTCTGCGGGTTAGAGAGTGAAATTATTCAATGAGTACCAAATCAGTTTTTGAAAATGATCACAAATATACGATTATTTATCACACGACCAAAAATACTGAATTGACCCATTCGAAAAGCATACGAGTTGTAGGGAAATGACTTTGAAGTATATTCGAGTGCCTTTCATTCCGTTATAGCCGTTTAATAACTTGGTTTATTATTATTATTATTATTATTATTATTATTATTATTATTATTATTATTTATTTATTTATTTATTTATTTATTTATTTATATATTTATTTATTTATTTATTTATTTATTTATTTATTTATTTATTTATAGTCCTAATGGTGTATGTACAAGCGCTGGAAGCTACATTCTTGGCACTCCCGTTCTTTGTGTGCCTGACGACACGATTTCGACTACTTGGTGGTGTTATCGGACTATTTTATGCCATTGGATGGTACGGATGCATATACTTAGTTTTCTGTTATAATTGTATGATACCATCTTTATCAGTTACAGTTATTGCATCAAATTAATATATAGTCTATCTCATACCCATACTGTATACTACTTGACCTTGGACAACCATTTTACGTTCCATTTGGTTGATTGTAAAACTAAAACATATGCATACATTTTTATATTAGTACAGTCAAACATTTTTATATTAGTACAGTCAAACATTTTTATATTAGTACAGTCAAACATTTTTATATTAGTACAGTCAAACATTTTTATATTAGTACAGTCAAACATTTTTTATATTAGTACAGTCATACATTTTTATATTAGTACAGTCATACATTTTTATATTAGTACAGTCAAACATTTTTATATTAGTACAGTCATACATTTTTATATTAGTACAGTCATGCATTTTTATATTAGTACAGTCAAACATTTTTATATTAGTACAGTCATACATCGATCTGATGACTCACTGTTGAATTGAAAGCGTGAGACAAAATTTTCATCAGCAGGTCGCCCGGCGTGCAAAATATAATTGAATGTGGTTATGTAAATATTTACAATTGTGCAGAGCACATATGTGCCAGAAGATCCATTGTAGTATGCTGGAAGAAATGTTTTATTGTGATAAAGACGATACATGAGGAGAATGTAAACGATATTTCAGTGAATATAAAAATTAATAAACACAAATGTTTGGAACTGAGTTTTCAGTTTTCTTTTTCAGGGCAGCCTTTTCATTGTATCACGTTGCAGTTCCACTCAAATGTTTCGTTGAAGTCAGAGAAATTGTATCCGGGCTGGATGAAGACAATGATAAAAACAATAATAAAGCGGTAATTTTAACATTTTTGATACACATCTAGATAACAAGTATTGTTCCTACATGAAAGTGCAATATATATATATATATATATATATATATATATATATATATATATATATATATATATATATATATATATATATATATATATATATATATATATATATATATATATATATATAAAGGCAATATCTCTTGCACCAGTTTAACATTTTTACGACAGTTGTAGCCATATTGTGATTGTCTTTTTGCCAAACATAAAGAATACTTGTTTTGTCAAACAAGACCTATGTTATGTTAGCTCTTTCAAGTTACCCTTTTCTTGTCATGTTGCATGGTTATCCAACATTAAATTTAGCCTCTGTTTCTTTTTGCAGATTATTGATGTAGGACTCACTATATCCATACTACAGGAGCTTCCAGCACAGATCTGTTTTATATGTATTGTAGGGAAATTTATCACGAGAATCTATTATTGCATTAAAACAGGAGAATACGTACGGCAGGTACAACACTGCTATAATCAATATTCTAAAACTTGTCTAATTATTTTTGTAAAGAGGTCACACCGATGTAATAATTATCGACTTATGACGTGTGAAGTATGACCTAAATTAAAACTTCCGGTTATAAATACTCTCGGAGAAATCTTTCATTCAGCTTATATAAGTTTAATGAACATTTAGCTTTTGAACACTTTCTCAGTATGTGATCTCCCAAACGTCAAGCTTTTAAAAAAACATAAACTAATATTTCTTCTACAAAGGGTAGAACTTAAAATGCATATTTATGTCTGCATGCTCACAATGTATCGACTCGGTGATGAGAATGTAGTAACCCCTACTCTACGTCGCCATTTATTTTATATTATATTATGTTTCTATTGATTGCAAAGTTGTCATTAATGCGCAGTGGTTTTATATAACAACTACACTTTATTGCCATAGATTATACAATTATAGATGACAAATAATTAGGGTAAGATTTCCAGTTACTGCGTTGCTTCCCAAATTATTTTTTTTATTTTCAGACCTAGTGCACAAGTAATAGGCAAAATATAAAATTAAGACGAGCATGTTGTAATTTGTTGTTTCTTATTTTCTAAAGTAATCAGGTCGTTTTTAACCGATTTTAATCTTCCTTTTACGACAGTTGTAACCATATTGTGATTGTTTCTTTTAGAACGAAAATGAAATTTCGGTGACAAACTGTAAACTATATATCAAGTATTTAATGGCTCCAGAACATATGAAAACTATGTAAGTCTCTCTCTCTCTCTCTCTCTCTCTCTCTCTCTCTCTCTCTCTCTCTCTCTCTCTCTCTGTATATATAATGTATTATCAAATTAGTAATGGTATTGTCTTATATCTACTCTTAATAATGGCGACAAGACAGATACATATCGCCCCTTTTCTGGCAGATGCCATAGATCTGTTAACATAGTCTTTGTATTACATTTAAATATTAAAATATGAAATTCTGCAATCAGGCTTAAAGGATTTGCAAACTAGTTTATATTTTATTTGAGACCTGAAGAATATTCTTTACTTCTTCTTCCAAAAATGAAGATTGATCCAAAATAATACCGTGTAATATAGTATAGTTGTAAGACATGTACATGCTACTGGAAAGCAAAACGAATGCATATACCATTTCTATAGCATTGAAGAACTTTAATATTTGTAAATACCAAGAACAGAAAATGTTTCTTTAGACTAAGGAGTCACAATGGGAATAAAGAAAACAAAGATGATTTTGCAGTTTATCAGCAAAAATGTTCTTATCTTCATTATTCAACAGCAAGTTTCAAACAATTTAAGACTTGAAATACTTTTGGAAGAATGGAGACTTTTGGTGTGGAAATTATTTAACAATTGTAAGAATTTAACATTCAGGCATAGATAAAGACAACACGGAGGAAATGTTCTATTCTTTTGAAATATGGTCCGTATATTATTAAACTTTCGAGTTAACGAAGATAACAATACAATTAGAAAGGCATGTGCTTCATGAGTACAGTGTTTGTATAACTTATATTAATATTCTTTTAATATATATATATATATATATATATATATATATATATATATATATATATATATATATATATATATATATATATATATATATATATGTATGTATGTATGTATGTATGCATGCATGTATGTATGTATGTATGTGTGTGTACGTGCGTGCGTGTGTGCGTGTGTGTGTACGAATAACGATTATGCTGTTTTAAAAAAAAATATGTTTAAAAAACGTTTGCCAGAGCACGGAAAACACAGTGAGCACTCCGTATCAAATCCTTACCTCGTTCTCAGGGAAACATTTACACACAGTAAATGGTATGTGATCACTGCATTTGTTTTCATTCATAGACAAAGTACAAGGGAAAAATACCTGAAGAGGTTTTTTCACAAAATTCCTGGCTTTACCTATTCAATCCCGATCTTTTCTACAGCATTCATGATGGCCATTTTGTTGTATCAGGTAATACTGTAAAAGTTTTGTTCTTTCGTAAAACAATACAGTACATCGCTTCCTTTATATGTACATCAAAACAATACATTTGTATTTGTCTCATTTGTTTTAAAACTGAGAGTGGGCAATTGACATAATAGAGCGTTGGATTACAACGTGACACGTATCAACTTGTGAATGCTTTACACCTATCAAAGGCAATGAAAAGATATTATCTGTAAGGCGACAAAAGTAAATGTCATAGGCCCGTATTTTATAATATTTAATTCAGAGCAGCAACTTTCAAATTTTTCTTCCTTGCCATAAATATTAACTTATTAATTTTTTTGCGATTCAAATGTGAATGCTTTGATAATTACTATAGTAGCACAATGATATGGAAAAAAAGCATTTTGGCGTTTAAAACTTTTTTTAGCCAAGACATGAAAACCTACGATACTTTAAATAACAGGAATTTTTTGTTTCCGTACAGTGAGAGTGTTTTAAATTTTTTAGGTAATTTTACTCGAACTGCTCCTCGTAGATGTTTTGACAAAGAGGCTACACAGATTTCCGGATTATTTATCTCGGGTTCTTCAAGGTAATTTTTGCAGCACATACCCAACCATTTCCAATAGATAGTTTTAATGTCTCTTAAAATGTTAGTAGTCTGTGAATTCTAAAATAAATTTAGAATTTATAGGCACAAATTTAAAATCGTACTCATAGTCATAATTATTAGTGGACCAATATTGTGTTTTCTTCTCGTGTATTAAATATGAATTTTAATAATATATTTGTCTTCGTAGTTGCAAATCCTTATATGTTTCTAAAGATCGATGTTAAATAAGGTTCTTATCATTTATGAAGCTTTAGTTGATAACGCTCTAGAATCAAAATTAAGGCTATTGGGATATTAAATACCATTATGTCCTTCTGTCCGTTACGATATCACCACCTCAACCGCTGGTTGTAAATATCAGGATTAATGGTAGTTATTGTATCCATATGGTAACGGTATGCATGATTATCCAATTTATGTTACTGAGTTTTGGGTATGGTCCTTAGATCAGATTCCTTATGCTTCACCACCCACCCTACCTACCGGGAATGGATGTACAGGGTGGTGGATGGAGTGTGGGACTAATATGTAATTTTTTATAAAGTGTGTGAATGTGTCTTAGTAAGTCATTTGAGCAACACTGGTTTATTAATTCACTTAGATATCCTTACGCAATATTTTTTATTTCATCTTGAGTCAATCCGAAATTCAGAAAGATTATATTCATTATGGCCTTTAATGACGAATATATATATATATATATATATATATATATATATATATATATATATATATATATATATATATATATATATATATATACAGTACAATCTTTGTACACTTACCTATCCAGTGAACCTGGTTTGCCTATATTATATACATCATATATAAAGGTACAACATCGCAAGCGAAGAACCCAAGGCAGGTAAATCGATGCGTGTTATTAAATATATTACAAATTGATTTAAATGTTTGAATCGATTTGTACTTCATTACCATAGTTTCAAATTAGTATACATTGTTTACTCCACAATTTTCATTCCGCATCAAGCCTTTTTGTCCTCGTTCCCTCCTGCGCGAGGGTTTCTGTATTTGTATCTTTCACAATAACCTCAATCTGAAAACTCAGTTCGTCTTTGATTTCTTCCTTTTCTAATGTTCCCGTATCTTCTATATATGATCATAGTACACACATATGACTGCACCATAATGGCAGAATATATTGACCGGAAACAACGGTGATGATTCTGCTCGCACGCCATCTGCTGGCTATGTGGATGGACCTTATTCATGTATACAAGTCTAATCTTCCGCCTCGAATGAAATCAATCAAATAAAGAGAACAAATATAAAATAAGTTTTTAATTTGTCTCCTATCAAACTGACTCTTAGTTTTGCTCGAAAGATAGCGATAGGTGAATATTTTTATTCAAGGGTTTGAGACAAATAGTCTGGCACAATTTTGGGGCATTTTTGAGGATAATGTTCTCTGCTCGCTCAAGTTCATTTTCATTTGCTACATACTTTTATAAAGTATAGAAGCTCAAAGAATAGAAAATATGTCATAAATATATGAACCCAGTCACCATCGTTTTCATCCCGAATACATGTTGTGCTCAAAATACTCTTTCAGGATGCAATGTTGCTTCCAGCATCGTAACAGGAATTTTTTGCTTAAGTGTGATCTACTCGCTGCTTATGACATACAAGTAAGTAAAATTGATCCTGCTTGAATGATGAGCTTTAATCTGCCATAATTAGAGGTTGGATTTATAATCAAAAATACAAATATAGATGGCTGCAAAACTGTTTCCTTCACATTCATACAAAGCCTAAAAAGTCTTTGGAACACATTTAATGTGATACGTAACGATGATTATTGAGAAGTGACTGCCGTTTTTCAACTTAGTTTTTACAAATTCATGTTACTCTGCATAGAATATGTTACCAAAACGCATAACTCGATCGCAATAAGTCCCACTCCCTACTCCTCACGTACTGTTTGAATGGCGGAAATTTTAATTATTTTGTTTAATTTAATAATTAATTATTAAAGATGATATTGTATTATGATTTTCGACTTTGCTTTATACCCCTTTGCTGAACTAAACGCTCGTCATATTAAGTTGTCGAAGAGAATTATTTTCTCTAAAATCAATAATTTGTCACTTCTTTTCCTTTTTGTCCTTTCAATTTAAAATCTACTAGGTTCTGTTCAAGATTAAAATATACCTCGTGAGAAAAGAAATTGATACATATCCGTAAGTTAAAAATGATTGCTTTGATAACATTATTGTGTTTATATAGCAAATTCACGAGTAATGAGTCGAAAATAAAATCTTTTGGTAGTCATTTATATATATATATATATATATATATATATATATATATATATATATATATATATATATATATATATATATATATATAATAATAATAATAATAATAATAATAATAATAATAATAATAATAATATATAAAGTCATAGCATTACAGTATCTTCTTAACTGGATAACCAGAAAATGAAAGTACATATATGTGTGCGGGAGGATGTACTGACATACTCGTGACTACTTAATTATTTGATTCTCCGACGGAATAATATTCAGAACGTTTATAAGATATTCCTGTTTAATGTTCAACTTATTTTCCACAGACGTCACATGCTCATGCTGTATAAAGGAGAAAGAAGATTTCTTCCTGAGGGAATAGAGAAAGAAAAACCAGAAGCACATTTAGTCTGTTTCTACATCTACTATTTCTAATTTAGTTTTCAAGAATAACTCAGTGTCAAGTTTATTTTCATTTTGTTATCACCTTACAATTTTTAAATACTCTAAGTTCTTGATCAAGGTTGCTTTGGTTGCATGTTGTATGGTGTTTGTTTTTAAAACCTTTCTATTCAAGATATCATAATTTAACAATCTAACCGAAGAAATGCAGACAGTGTACCATGATAAATGACTCTGATCGACCCTGTCAACAAGGGGGGGGGGGGGGCATGGCGAAAACGAAAGGAGAGAATGGACTGTGTCTTTAGCAAGACTTGTCTGTACCTCATCCTGTATGTCGAGATTCGTCTAGCAGACGTACAGTGAAAGCAAATAATGTATATTTTTCAATATTGCAGTCAACATGAATATGTATTAATCAAACTTTTACACTGCAATATTTAAGACTCAAACAGATTTCAAACTTTGTTATAATGACATGTGAGGAACGAAACGTAGACGAAAACAAGTTACTGAACAATAGCATAATTATGTTGAAATAGGCATGCCTTGTAGTTTTGTTTGTAAAAATACCTAAACAGTTTGTCGCCATCTTTTCAGATACAACAATATAATAAAATTACTATCGAATTATAAGAAGGGCTTTATTTATTGTATATAATGCTACAGAGAAATTAATTTATTGCATAGTATAAAACAGACATAGTTAATTATTGTATAGAGTACAACAAGTAATTTAATGCATACTGTAACACAGAGAAAATCATTTAATGGATAGAGTAGCATCGTGAAAGTCATTTATTGTATAGAGTAACACAGAGAAAGTCATTTATTGTATAGAGTAACACAGAGAAAGTCATTTATTGTATAGAGTAACACAGAGAAAGTCATTTATTGTATAGAGTAACACAGATAAAGTCATTTATTGTATAGAGTAACACAGAGAAAGTCATTTATTTTATAGAGTAACACACACTGATAAAGTTATTTATTGGATATAGTAAAAAAGAGAAAGTCATTTATTGCAAAGAGTAACACATTGAAAGTCATTCATTTTATAGAGTAAGAAAGAGAAAGTCATTTACAATATATAGTAAAGTAAATTTATTTTGTGTATAGAGTATCACAGAGAAAGCCCCTGGTTGAATGGAGTACCATACAGAAAACTATTTATTTATTTTTAAAAATACGTTCAGTTTTCTGAAAATCATGTTCAGGAGAATTTTCTTTTTCAATTTTACTTTACTATAGCATTTTAGTCATCTTTTCCATTGAACGCTGGTTGAACTTGAAAGTATAAAAGATTGTTTGAATATTCATTTGAAAAACTTCGAAGAAGTAATAAAATTGCTGACTTTCCTACAAGATAGTTTTTATAATAACTGTGTCAAGTGTGCGAATCTTATTACAAAAGTATTTGAAAGGCTCTTGAGTCCACATTACTAAATGTGCTTCAATTTTTTTATTAATAACACTGTATTTTTTATGAATTTGTGACGTTTAGAAGTTTTTTAAATATTCATTAATTTATTCATTAATACTAGAGAACCCCGTCCTGTAAAATAACTTCAGAAAGTGTAATTTTAGCGTTTAAAGCGCCAGCAATTAGAGTTAAGCAACTTATTCATAAACTAGATTAAATTTTAATTAAATGTATCAATTGTCGAAATTTTAATATCTTGTTGGCTATGTACTGTGCATTTTTCATCAGTCAAGTTGTTTTTAATGTTATCGTTATTTGTATACAATGTTGAATCTCAAAATTGATTAATGTAAATGACCTGAAAACTCCTTAATACACAAATACGTTTTCTGCAAACTTCAGGCATTTCATGCCCTTAAATCTTCATTTACGCAAACATTGCACTTTCAAGGGTGACCCTGGAAATTCAATGTGCTAAACAAAAGAGCAAATACTCCACTTACGTTGATTCTGTATAATGGTTAATGAGTTTGCATACATAGATCCTACTTTTGATTATATTTTAAAACATAATGCTTCCGAAGGAAATAAGACAACAGAACCTGCAAATGGTTTTGGTGTATAGGGTCTTAAGTTGGTGTCACAATGTCCAGATAAAATATCATGCAAATATTGTATGTGTCATGTGCGATTCCGAGGTGATATCCTTTTAAAATCATAAAATAAACAAACCAACAGAAACACACATAAAAATTGCAAACAGTGATATTCAGTCTATTTGTATTAATATATTTACAATACGTACGACTGTTATAAAGACAATTTAGACCATCATAAAATCTTGGTTTTCGCCTTGGTTTTCAATAAATTGCTAATTATTTTGTATTGTTTGAATGTACGTCTTTGCGATAGGAATATTCTTCTAGAGGGTCAGAAGTTTATGCCAGACTTTTATGTCAAACACTTGGCTTTTTAAACGATCCAAGAATGCAATCATATAGATAGATAGATAGATAGATAGATAGATAGATAGATAGATAGATAGATAGATAGATAGATAGATAGATAGATAGATAGATAGATATATTGCTTGGGTTCAAGTCTTGGACTATGTCCTTTTCGGTACGTGAGAAACCTTGCCAGTGTCTTCACATGGGTTGGGTAGTTTATAACGGGGTTTTCCCAAGTTCTTCCTCCGCCAGTAATACTGGCCGCATGTGAACTGAAAAATGGCGCTAGACCTATAAAACAATTCGTCGTATAGGTTAAAACGACTTTGTGTACAGACTTTGATACAGCCATACAGGAGTGAGCTCCCTTGAGTATTCGACTGTTACAGACAGCTTCCTTCGACATAACCTTCCTCATAAATAAATATGAAAATAAAGCTTAGAGTTGGAGAATTCACACCCCTGTGGGAAAGGTAATCGTAAAAATATGATCTCTATATTTCCAGTACACTGAACACAATGGTACTAAACTATATATATATATATATATTGTTTAATAACAAAACATATCTTCTCCATCTTGGAAGTGTCGCATGTGTAATGTGCCATTAAACTAAAGCTGGTAGGGGTTGTTTCTGAAATCAACCAATTCTCGGAACAGATGTTAGTATGTTCGATTAAGCTATCAAGACTATTTGGAGTTACATTACAACTGTGTTTTATCTTACAGGTAAGAAGCACACAATACATGGGCTATCAAATCTTGGGAATGATTTCCGGTAAAAAGAGAGTGTGTGACAGTTATGACCAGTCTGTAGGGAAATATTATATTTTAATAGATTTTAGGCAATCATTTTCAATACGACGTGTAGGCATTGGCAACTGACAACTGTTATTACCTCGTCATAACATCTTTTATACACTAGTTTTATTAAAGGTACTGTTTATTCAAATGCAAATATGTTTTCGAAAATTGTCGAATGTACTGTTACCAATTTGTATGCAGATTTCAATACTGTTGACGCAACTTAGTTGTTCGTGTAGCTCTTTTTCCTTCAAAACTAGTTAATGGGTTACACATAACAGATGTAACCAAGCATGAGAGCATCCTTTCTTGAGTGGCGAAACTAATAGAGCTATATTCTTTTTTCCCCTTTCTTTTCTTTGAAGTATCGACATTTTTTAAATAATAATGAATTATGATTATTTCGACATATTTATTTTGTATTCAAGAAACGGATCTTTTGTTTCTGGTACAAAATAAAACAATGTATTTGTCCTTTGTTACAACAGTTTTATTAATCCTTTCATAAGACTGTTCTATCGACATTTATGATTTTCATTTTACTTACTTACAACAACAGCCAAGATTCGTGCTTGGTTAATGACATTTTTTGTTGTGCTCGCGTTACTGCTGGTATCAAATGTCTTCTAAATTCTGAAATCTATAAAAGTGTTTACACTCAACTTAGTTGTCAACATTATGGGTTGAATACTGATAATCTATAATTATACAAAATTAGTATGAACTGTTTAATGAACGAAATAAATGTTAATTCGAATTCCATTAGGTACAACACACGTGCATTTTATCATCTTTCAACATTCATATCAATTAGCGTCAACGACGAATCACAACAATCTTTTACAACACTTTGGCATTTCCTATGTAACGCCACATAACAAAGTTATTTCTCAATTACTTTACAGTTGTGTAATAACATTTTAGACTGTGAATTTTATGCAATAGATTGTCATTTAATGTTCCACATTATTTTTATTTAATTATTTATCATGTATATATCTAATACATTTTCAACGGATCGATCTTTTCCTCTCATAACTGTATGCATTATTGTCTTGTTTTATTTTATGCCCGTTAAATTAGTTCCGACCTTGAATGGTTGAGCGAACTGAGCCTTTTTAAAATATTCTTTCAGGAACAGCCATTTGTTTCATCTGCATATTTGTGCCGCTGTCAATTTTGTGTATTGTCTTCAAACTTGTAGATATATTAGACTCAGTTCCGCAGTTGTTAGAACAGTTTCAAGTCTTGGTGTGAGTACCGTTTTTTTAAACAATGTTTTATTGTGCTTTATGTTCTTTACTTTTATTTAATTGTAAATGTATTCATTTCTGTTATTATCTTATCTTATATCAAAATTACACCCACTTAAGCATCGCGTTTTATTCTCTTTGATTAAGTGGATCCTATACAAACAGATTCACTAACCAGTCTCGTAGATGTAAACGACTGCCGTGTTGGATTGTTCTCTTGATACACGTTTACATTTCACACCGATCATACATCAAATTAAGGCTAGTACATAATAAGTATATTTTCACCAAAGTATTAATATGTGATAAATGGGGGACAAATTCGACTTTTAAGGGACAATGGTAAATCCTCTGTTAGACTTTTCCATAGGTTAACGTGGGTTGGAGTTCTATGGTTTCAAACCAAACGGTAACTGTGTTACAAGTGGCTGACATCATTTGGGGTGACTTAGTAACAGTTTTGCAGCTGAACTCAATAATTACAACTTGGGGGACACTGGAAAAACAAAAGTTAAATTTCTCCATAAGGATCTCATGCATGGGGGAAGGCACTATAGCCTCAAATATGGCACCTGGGCCTCAGAAAGGTATATAGGGACAGAAGGGTGTATGAGGTCAGAGGGAAGGGCAATGGTAAAAGCTATAAGTTTGAGTGGAAAACAAAGACATGCATAACGTTTCCCAATCCGAACACGCGTTATTAAGACAAAGCGGTGAATCAGTTCCAAACAGATGAGAGAGCCGCATGAAGTCACATGCAATATTATATAGATGCGCCAGTGTTCGTGGGCAGTGAATTGATGCGACATAATTTGAGCATATCTAAAACGAGGAAGACAATGTGTGGGAGGGGTCGCCTGTGATGATAGCATGAAGACTACAAAAAGCACGGCCATGCTTCTAAAAGAGGATGATTTTAATTTAGTGGATTTTATTCCGTCTTCACAAGAATTGTTACCGCATCCAGTAGCTTCACCGCCATCTCCCTCGTTAAATAGGATATATGAATTTAGACAGAGAAGTTAGAATAGTAAGTAGTACGTCGTCTTCTCTGAAGTATACTTTCTTGTCAAACTCCTCAAAGCTCTGACCAGATGGGTAAGCTGTCTGGACTCTATCGTCTTGACCGTTTGAGGGCTGAATGATTACTTCTAGGTCAAGACACTGGATTTATATACGGGTGCTCTGTGCGCGTTGTATTGACTCCTATTAAATTTTGCATTCAATATAAAACCATATCACTGAAAAAGCGAAGAAAGTAAGAGCCTGTGACGTTGCATATGGCCTCACACATGAGATGAAGTATTGGCTTAATCCATGATAGCGATTTCGAAGACCACACGAGCGGTCCTGAATTAACCCTCCTCTATATCTGGCTCAAGACAAATAGAGCCTCTTCCAAGAGAAAGTCAGTCAGTATCTCCTGAAAATTAGTACTACATTAGATAGACGCAAGAGTGTACTTAGTGTAAATTTAGAACCACGGCATACGGTGAAATTTAAAGAGTTTGAGTCTGAAGTAAAGCCCCAAAAAGAAGATTTGATTACCAATACGTGGGATTTCTTGTTACAGACACTAAAACGACAGTGCTAAGCCAACGAATACGATAGTTTGCGACTCTCCATTCATCATGACAGTTTGGAATTCCCCGTCTGGATCGAGTTTAGAACCCCGGCAGAATTGACATCTTACAAAGTCATCGAAATAATTCAACATGTCCCAACAATCCAAAGACTAATTTTACATCTCTGATGAAAAAGCCACACTTTACATGACTATATTTGTCATCCGAAAGGTGTGGACCACGCAAAGTGTTATTATTGGACGATATTCGTGGCACCAAATATAAAAGTGTCCAAAATAACTACCTCCATGACCTCATGTCCTTAGCTCGGGCTATGGTTTTTGGTCTAACGTTACGACCAAACAAAAGAATGGAAATTAATCTGGGAGAGCATTCGATATTCGGACATAGTCAAACAACGAAACAAAGCAGAACTTCTGTTACAGATGGTAAGGCATATCGAAAGAGACTGCGTGTGGTATAGCTGAAATGCCCAGACTTCAATATTTCTTGTATCCACGCTAGACGTTCGTGGACCTATGGTGTTTCGAGGACCCATTTTCCCAGACGTAATATACATTCGCGCATCATCATGAATAACATTTCGATTCCATTACCAATATCACCAGATTTATAGAATACGCTTTTTATTGTTAAAACATTTTACCAGGGATTTAAGAACAAGAACATTACGTGGAGAGATGTCCGGGTTGTTTGATGTCTACACCGTTCATTACCTTCAGAAAAGAACGAATTCATTGCTCAGCTTGCAGTCCTACGTTCTACGAAGGGTGTTACACCACTCAATGTCAACAATGTACAGATGCATGCGTTTGATTGGCTGGAGTATAAAGTGACTCAGAAGGTTATTCGGATAATTACGGCGAAACTCGGTTAAATCCGGTATGACATGGTCTATGTCAACAATATAAAGATGCATGCCAATTATTGAGATTGTACTCTGCCTATATAAATCTCTCTTGCGCCAACAACTCCAAGGAACGTAAAGAAAGAAAATATGCCCTTATTAGGTCACCATATCGTCCACGTTGAACAATAATGATCAATGTTATATCCAAACATTGCCACCCTGTACAGGAGGAAGATTTGAAGACCAAAACTGGCACAAGTGGATTTCATCTTATTTTATTTCGAATGTGTGCAGGAGACCGGCCTTCACACTCCTAATTTCTGCACCGCTCACAGGACTTGCGAGAAGTGCGCCCAATATCCTATCGTTTTCATTGTCCACATTGTACCAAAATTTCAAAATGGACGTTTACAAATCTATCTAGGATCCAGCACGGTTTCCAAATGTTGCCTGACGGATCTTAGACCCTACCAACGACACCTGGAGCGAAGAAAGACATCCAGCGTTACTGAGACTCCTATCGCTATGCTTTAATGATGGCTCTCAATTCCCCGTGGTACGATGGTCTCATTCCTCTGAAATACTTTTGAGAACAATGAACACAATGCTGCACCGCTACTCCGAACATATAGTGCAGGCGAACTTCCCCACACCACCCCTTAGACTCCTCTAAGCGTGAACTTACTTGTTGATGAAACTTCGCACTTTTCAGTCCTTCCCAATAAAATCCAGTCTCATATAGATCTACTGTTTCGAAGGTTTTAGTATGCCTAAAGCATAGAATATTCAAGCAATTTCTGTGTGCGCTGAGTTTGATTTTAGCTGGATTCCTACAGGCCATTGGTCTGGGAGGGGAAGTGAGTGTCACCGTTGCTAGGCTTCTGTTTTACCTTCTACTAAACACAGCCAATCACATTATAGTAATTTGAGTAATATATTATATTTTATTAAAATACCACGAATATCTAAATCTGCACCAATGGTCACTATTAAATGAAGAGAGGAAAAAGGCTATAAAATAGATTGGCACTATATTCATGGGTAGTTAGCCGGAATTAATAATTGCTAGTCCAGTTTTGGGGATTGCATGGATGCTTGTCCCTCTTAGTTTGGGTTAGTTTTTTTCGCTTTTGTTTGTTTATTTATTTGTTGTTGTTTTCTTGTGGTGGTCACAAAATGCAAAACAGTCAGCAAAACGTGCTGTAGTATAGATAAACAGTCAAAAAATGACCTGTTATTAAAAATTATATGGATGTTGTAAAATTTGGTTAACATTATTTTGTTTTTGCCTTCACATATCTTGTCGTACTGTCATTATTAAAGACATTGTGTAGATTTAAGTCATTCGGTTGTTGTGAAAGATAACTTGCTTGCGATATTTTAGTTCTTTATTTACCATAACTGATACTGAAGTGAAATTTCCAACATTAATGAAACCACTCATTCTACTTCACAGAGAACTAACAAAATATTTCACTTTTTACACAATATCCCAATTCCTTTTCCCAAGTGTTACGTATATTTGATATAAGTAATTTATATTTATTTTTATTGTTTGTTTGTTAGATTCAAATTTGGCATTTTAAGTTTAATATTTGTTCATGGGGGGAGTGATTTGTACTTTACAAAATAAACACCAGGTGTTGACCTCATTTCTGACCTGGCTTCAGAGTTGTAAACAAGTTTTTAAAATGCTTGGTTGATTCCAAGGACATTGTGGAGCTTTGTATAAACATCTTTCTATTTTAGTTGGGTCATAAGGTGTGTACGTGATTCTTTGAACGTAAATTCGTTCTGAAAGATTGTAGAAGATCATGTGACCTCTTTCTGGTTTACGTAAAAACAGATATATAAACTATATTTTGGGAGCGAGCTATTCAGTAGAAGAATTTGGGCTGTTAGAATACTAAGTTGTGAGTCGTTTTGAGTTAATTTAAATTACCTTGTACTGGAAATTATGTCGATTCGTTTGAATCAAGGGCAATTATTTTGTTATTTATCTGGAAAAAAATTGTGCTCATAGATTTTACTAACAAGAACTGACTTCGTCAAATGGCATCGTCTTCCATGTTGGATACTTCGCTGGAATTCGAACTTAGAATTATTTGGACATTTTATTACCAAGACTTTTGCAATTTCTCTAGTGGATAATATTTTGAATTATTTTTGGATTAATTTTGGAATTGATTCTTAACACCGCAAGTTTATTTTTCTTTTCTGAAAAATATTTGTGCTCAATAAATTGTTTATTAAGTTTTTACAAGCTTGTTATTTTCACTCTTTCTATGTTACTGTTTATTTGAGCCTAAGCACGTAACACAATGTAGTACTGTAAATCGATTAACGTCATGATGATATTGCGATATCCTTCATCTGCCCGTCGTCTATCGACTGCTCCGTGTCCGCCTCGGATGCGGGAGGTTGTGGTTTCGATCCCCACTCGAGTCATACCAAAGACTTACAAAAGTGGTACTAACAGTTGCCTCGCTTAGCGTTCAGCATGGTATTAGAACTGGTCTGCCTGGTGTCAGGATAATGTAACTGGGTGGGACATCGTGATACATGTCTGCAGCATGATGCCACAGTGCTAGATCACTATAAACTGCAACAGTGCAGACATCGTAGCGATATGACTGACATATTGTTAAAGCTACGTTAAAAATGCATATCAACCCAACCCAACCCGTCGTCTATCGATTTATACTTAACTCTACATTAACTCCTCCTCAACCTTCGTGTGTGAAATGCACCAAACGTATTACATATTATGCATTAGGGGTATCAATATTGAAAGATTTGAAGATATTTGGCTAAACTTTACGTTTGCATCCATAGTTGGAGGTTAAACAATGAAAATCTAACGAAAGGTTTGAGATTTCCCCCTATGATTTGCATTGCAGTTGGGCGGAATTCCCGATAGAGTGATGAGGGAAAGAAAAATAAGTAATAAAAATAACAAGGAATTTCCATGCAAGTAATGGAAATGGTTAAAATTATTTTACTTTAATTTTCATGCTGACAATTTATTCGTTTTCTACAAAATAAATTTTGCTTGGCTAAGTAAAGACAATATTTAGTTTATTTTGCTTCGAATTGCTGATGCAGGTATCCAGTCACTGCGTTGATCATCCTTCGTGTGCAAATCTTCATCGTGGGCAAGTTCTTGTTACAAGAGAGATTGAATCCGACTGACCTATATAGACCTCTTGCTATCGATAACAGGTAATAAATATTGTACGGTTGTTATACTCATGATGTAAGATTGAGCATATTACGAATTTAGCTGTTGTAAATCGAAGTCTAGTGCGTTCAACATTAAGTTGTTGCATACTAATTTTATCTCAGTTAAAGGTTCCATTGATTCTGTGTGATAGAAATGATCCTCGTTATCTTGGTAGAATATGCATTTTTAGGCTGCCATAACCCATAAATACCAATTGTCAGAGCCGAGGTAATCATGTGTAAAATATCTAAGAGCCTGAGAAGGGTCTGCACGTGCTAGACTGCAAATACAAGGCGGCTATCAAACAAGAATTTATGTTCTTGTGCGATAGTCTGTTACGTAAGCTTTGTACCACGTGTAGGCTGGCGATAGTTGCCTTATTCCTGCTGAAGTATGCGTTCAAAGCCATTTACACTTCAAAATATTTTTCACCGATTTAAAAATTTCTCAGGCCTGTACATAATAGAAAAATAATTAATTGTTCTATCTTAAGCGTTTATAAAGCTATATATAAATCCATAAATACATGTAGCGGACGTGTTATATAAAGCTTGCGATACCATTCTAGCGCGCGCGCGCGTGTGTGTGTGTGTCGCAACAGTACAATCACATTTAATCAATTGATATAACTTCCATTTGAATGCAAAAAAAAAAACGAATCCTACGCTTAAAACTCCGTGAGACATTATAGTAATTCTACCCTATGAAAAAGATAATAAAGATATAATACATGTTTGGTTTAGTTAATTTAAAGATTCAAACTTAAACAATTTTTCTTAAAAAATGTCATTACCTTTCAGATACACTTTTCTTAGTCTTCAAGATTATTAATACAGGAAATCTTGACTATAAATTACACACAGCTAGTCAAAATGGAAGTATATACGGTTCAAACTGAAATGCTCAAAATTGTCAAGAGTCCGCTTTAATTGGACCTTTAAATATGAATGAAACAGTGACCTTTAAATATGAATGAAACAGTGACCTTTAAATATGAATGAAACAGTTGAACTTTATATGCCATCATGTTCAAATTAATTTTTAAGAATTAGAAATTTCAACTATGAAACTTTGTTGATATACATATGAAACTAATAAATGCCACGACATTCGACGTAATTGTCGATACGGGGAGTCTTTTTAATAGTATTGTTACACGCACAGGGGTATTCACTTGACCGAGCGGTGTCAAAACCCTGGCGCGAGTTACGCTGGAAGTCATAAGTTTTCCCCAAATTTCCAAAGACTTCCATACAACTTGAGTTGTAAAATGGAAAGAAAGACCTGTCTGCTATAACTAATAATCTTTGCTCTAATCAATTGGCGACCCAGAGGAGACAACTTGCCCAAACGTCCATTAACTGCACCTTTGCATGGTTTTTATTCATTATCATCCGTTTTCCGTACCGATAGCTTGTCATGCCTTAGAAATTACACCAGTATTCCCTTACTAACTGGGAAATATTTAACTGCGCGACCCTAGGCCAGTCAATCCACAGAATTTCCGGCGTATCACGCTCATATACATATGCCCATTTTCCACTATGGCCACATACACGGCACCTACCAAGTTCCAACTTATTGATTCCATTCTATAATTTACTGATTTCCAACCATAAATGCTGCCTTTTCAATCACAATACTTGTATACACCGCTGAATTTCAATATGGACTATGTTACTGAAAGGGACAGTCTTTCGGCTTGTGCCTAAATTCACTACTAACCACCCCAGCATGCTTCAAATTCACTAACACTCCTCTCTGTGATGTTTGCTCCTACTAACTGGCCAACTATTTCGGGCTAGCAACTCCAAATTTATTACATTACCCCCGCCTTTAAAAGATCACTCGTCCACGAGTGGCACAAACGTCACATTTCTGTGATCTAAATCACAATTTGAAGTATTTTTTTTTCTAAATTTAACCCCACACCCGATAAACGATTACCAATATGATTATATACAACAACATAACCTATACAAAATTTAATCAAGTTGAATCCAACATGAAATAATGTTTCAACCACTTAGTCGGGTTCAAACTCCCTCACGACTTCCTCGAAATTGACTTCTCGAAGTATAGGTCTCTAACAACAGACATCAAATCCAACCAGAACCATTCCTCTTTACATTAAAACTCTGGTCTGGAGATTGCGTTTCCATCAGGACACACGTTCTTCCAATAGACCTTGGTACACCTGTACACATCACGAGGTTAGAGACTGCGTTCCTCAGAGACACCTTCTCTTACTAACCTCCTACAAGTCAACCATGACTTCAATGCCCAAATATTTTTCAACTCAGTCTGTGCCAGACGATCATATTTTCTCACTGTTATATCACTACAAATTCCAGACCAGTTGTGACCTAAAACCCTATGAAAACCTATCCCCAAACGCAAAAGTTTGGAACACCATCACATAACGATTCAACTATAATTGCGGTGTGCACCACCATTTCTTTTTGCTGCTAAATAATTAACACGTGCTTTGAATTGTCCTTCACAATTTTCCAAATTGACACCATTCCATTCATGCAGACAAGTCAAACTATGCATGATGAAAACCTCGCTGGACCATATATGATCATGAAGATGCGTGTAGACGATTTCTTTCTTCTTTCTTAATGTGCTCTGTATAAATCAATTCTCAACTGGCAAGTCGCTAACAGTTCAATGACAAACAAAATACAGGATCCTTCCTGTACTCCCCACGAGGTTAGAGAATGCGTTCTTCAAATGAAACAAGTCCTCTTAAGAATCTCAAAAATAAGTCAACCCTGACTTCAACGCCCATCTGGCGCGACTCTATTGTCACCAACAGAACGCTAGACTTGACACTGCCTTTTCAATCATCTTTTCACCACTTAACCGTACCCTACAGCAACACAAAAATAAAAATAAAAAAATAGTCCACCAACCTCCAAACAACCATACACAATATCCTTTTTCTCTTCCAATTTAGCCATGTATAACCCCAAGCACAATTCAAACAACTAGACCTAATTTACCACCTGGTTTCATGCAGCAACCTACTTATAGAACTTTCCTGCTCTAACACCACATGATTACAAATTATAAAACTAATACATACAAAAATAAAACACCAAGCAAGACCGACATCTGTCGTCACAGAATTTGAAAATATAACACAAATAATCACACCAATAATCAAATTATTTACATAGCCTTTGGGCGCATTCTGATTTAATTGGAACTGCGCGGCTTTTAATGTCACCCGTTGACAATATGTCTCAACCCATCCATGTAATAATCACGAGGAAAAATTATTACCCACCCATAATAACTTTTATTTGCCGTTTCTACCGGTGTATGACGCTTATATCAAATTTATGTATGTTGTTCTTATTGTTCTTATTGCTGTTGTTGTTGTCGCTGATGTTCTAAAATCCAAAATCCTCAATTAAACACAGCACGGGGGGAGGGGGTGTTGTCAAACCCATTCATTAGCGGTTCCTATCAGTTCGTACAACAACAAAACAATTACAGCCATTTTCATCATTCCAGCATGCTACAATTTCGTGGCCAATGATTGTCGTCCACATTTTAGCAATTCCAGCCTATTAATAGAACAAAAAGTATCACTTGGCCCTGTTTTAACCCCCACGTGTCGAGAAGAAAAATGGAAAACGCGTGTCGACTGTCACACGCTTTTTTTCTCTCTGACCTAAATCTCGCCATCTACATATACAATTCTTGTAACATCGCTGTACTATATCCCGGATAGAATATTCCGTCCTGACCGAACATAAGTACTCCTCTTAAAGCTCCTTCTCAGCAGCAAATGCTTATATCTACTCTCGCAGACAAAATGTCGCGAAATCACAATAAACGAAATTAAAGTCGCACTATCTATAACATTTCTTTCCTCTCCTTCTCAAATGCAAAACAATATTCTGTTTCACACATAATAAAACCGAACGAATTGCAACCCATGACAGAACTATTCACACATATCCCAAACGGCTGCCACCAGAAATTTTCTTGTTACACGCACAGGGGTATTCACTTGACCGAGCGGTGTCAAAACCCTGGCGCGAGTCACGCTGGAAGTCATAAGTTTTCCCCAAATTTCCAAAGACTTCCATACAACTTGAGTTGTAAAATGGAAAGAAAGACGTGTCTGCTATAACTAATAATCTTTGCTCTAATCAATTGGCGACCCAGAGGAGACAACTTGCCCAAACGTCCATTAACTGCACCTTTGCATGGTTTTTATTCATTATCATCCGTTTTCCGTACCGATAGCTTGTCATGCCTTAGAAATTACACCAGTATTCCCTTACTAACTGGGAAATATTTAACTGCGCGACCCTAGGCCAGTCAATCCACAGAATTTCCGGCGTATCACGCTCATATACATATGACCATTTTCCACTATGGCCACATACACGGCACCTACCAAGTTCCAACTTATTGATTCCATTCTATAATTTACTGATTTCCAACCATAAATGCTGCCTTTTTAATCACAATACTTGTATACACCGCTGAATTTCAATATGGACTATGTTACTGAAAGGGACAGTCTTTCGGCTTGTGCCTAAATTCACTACTAACGACCCCAGCATGGTTCAAATTCACTAACACTCCTCTCTGTGATGTTTGCTCCTACTAACTGACTAACTATTTCGGGCTAGCAACTCCAAATTTATTACAGTATGCTATATTTCAGTAACCCAGTTCAATCAGAGGGTTTACGGTACATGTTATCATAATTAATTTGTTTTAGAAGGGGGGTGTGTGTGTGTGTGTGTGTGTTAGCCAGACATACACACACATACACACGAACGCACGCACGCACACACACACATACACACATACACACATGCATGCATGCATGCATGCATACATACATACATACATACATA
>JARLTB010000360.1:3092500-3135000 GCA_030141615.1 Unio pictorum | reverse complement strand
AAACGGTCTAGTGAAAATGAAAGTGTTTGCTTTTTCTGTCTTGAATTTGTCATTAAAAACATTAATGTTATGAGACAGTATATTATCCATCTGATAATAGTTTTTTAATCCGATCAAAATCAATTCATAACTTGATCTCGATCACACATAATCATAATATGATCTCACCGTAGTTCATTTAACTGTTCTTGTGTTAACAAAATATCTTCATTACCGTATTATGGCGACATTAACGTGTTCTCCCTCGACCAGGGGAAAATACTGTTTGATGGCATTTTCAACTAATGTATACAAACCTTCATGTGTTAGTATATTATATAATATAATTTGGATTAATTGTAAAAAAAAAACTGCAACTTGATAAAAACTCGTTAAGATTTTATATAGAGATTTAAACTTCTATTCTCACCTCATAGATTAATCGATTTGCCGGTCTGGTCACTAAGTTTGAAATTTATTCTTGATAAAGAATTCTAACATCGTTGATAGGTTTGATTAATGGGTTCTTGTACAATAAAATATCCAGGAGGTACTTGAGAGGTGAATGTATACAGAATATATCCCTGCTGTGTCTGGTTTGATTTTTCAAAGATATGTTTAATAGCTGCCATCTATTATTTTACTTACAATATTGACTGCAATCGTTGATGTTATCTTCACGACTCCCGGTGATGTGACGACCCTCTACGCATGAATCATTGTTATGTTTGAGAATACCTGCTGGTGGATTTTTTTTTCTTCTTTTTTTCTGATTCAATGATTTTAGAAAAGTTATTATTGATAAGATCGCTGAGTAATTTCTTTAGCCTTCTGTAGCAAGTAATGATATTAAAAAAAACTTTTAAAGTTAGGTTTTAGTGATCAGGAAATACGTAATATGTAACGAATTTGTATGCATATCCATATTTATGAGAATCTTTAAAACTTATAATCACGAATTCGCCAATCAATGTACTCAATATCATCCATAATCTGATTTAAATGTATTATTTCGATAATTTGTTGTTTTGATTCTTTTGAATAATATGGAGTAATACTAAAGAATAAATTTTTTTATTTACCAAATATGCATATCAGCTGGGGCTTAATTACTTCTGAAAAATAATGCAACTTTATTATATACTCATGTAGATTTTTGGCTACATGTAGATACATTTTGGCAATGGTATTAAGAACACCAGAAATGTTGCTGCAGCTGAAACACAAATTGTTACCCCTGCTGGTGTCCTTATTGCTGATAGCAAACACCGGTTCCAGGGATAACAGCAGATGCCTAATATACAAATATGTCAACGACAAATATACGTCTGCGAGATATTTTACTCTCGCTGTATACCCATTGATATTTTGTTCATGTGGTATACTGATTTTATCAAGCCGGGTCGAGATAGCAGGAAAATCACTAACGATATTGTCCTGTGTTTGTTGAATCGTATCGATATTTTTTAATATCAGAAAGTTTCACTGGGACAGTCATCGAAGTACCAAAGAAATTATCCATGGTTTCATCCGATTTTCTAAAATTCTTACGGAGGTTTGCAAACGCGCCTGTATGAACATCATACTCAGCTCGCAATGTTGTTATTTTATCATCCGTGGTTTTATGCTCACCATATAGCGTTGTTAGTTTATCATCTGTGGATTTATGCTCACCATATATCGTCGTTAGTTTATTATCTAACAAATCTACATATTTTTTGTCACAGCATCAGTGTCCAATATTTGATCGCCAAGTGCGGCTATTTTATTTGAGTTCATGTCGAGAACTCCTGTCATTGTGTCACCGGATGTTTTTACTCGATTGTTAATACTATCTATCACAGTTGATAAAAGAACTCCTGGTTTAATCTTACCGGTGGAATCAAACACCGCTAGGGAATTTTTGGTTACTCCATTAATTTTAACTAGAATATCATTCAAGGAAGCATTACTCGTTTTCAATTTCCCTTGTTTGTCTTGAAATATGACTATTTCGTTTAGATCCACACTTGCGACGTTTAACATCTCGGATATTTCATCTTCGATTATTTTTGTTACATCTTTGGTTTCAGATATTTCCCCGGTGGGTTTTTTCAGGCTTGAGAGAGATCTTCCCCAAATATAAATCATTCCGCGATCAACCATTATACTCTAAGATTTCTCGTATATTTGTGTACGGTTTTATGGGGTGGTTTAGTCGATCATGATATAGCGCTAAGTACATTTAATACTTCTTGGCCACATATTGGTGAATCGGTCATTTTCTGTAGTGGTATCGTGGAGTACCAGATCGGAATTTTTAATTGATGTACATAACGCATAAATTCTTTAGGTGGCGCTAACTCATATGAATCAAAATAAACAATTCCACGTGGATCAATAGCGTATGCAACCCAGTGAGTTCCACGCCCGGTGCTGTTATCGAGATAAATTATGCCGGTTTCAGCGCTGTTTGGTTGTTGTGGGAATTGATCTCGCATAAAAACACCTCTAAGTTTTTTATTCTTAATTTTTTAGCAGCATCGAGTAAATCAAAATTTGATAAAGGTGTTTGTAAACTGTCCCTGGTAGTCTCATGCCGTTTCCGCTGTACCATGAATACGGAGTTCCTGGTAGTCTTAGACCCTTTCCTTTTACTGATCGTCTCTTATATTTTTATCCGCTTCCAGTCGTCTTCTTTAGTGCCATCCCAGCGGCAGTACCAACAGCTCCGAGAGCGGCAGCTTTCGCGACTGCGGGGGCAACAGCGGCAATCAGTGCTGGTAACGCAGCGAGAAGTGGAAATATACCACCTGATTTTATTATGTCTTTGATCGCGGCCGCATAGAGAGTGACCTGAACACCTTTTAATCTTTGATAGCATCGTTGAAATGCTTAATCTGACGATTTTTCAGTGATAGTTTACTCTGACCACCAGAAATTTTATTGTGCTTTAACGATATTGTAGTTCCACACTTTTTAGCTGAATCCGATTGCAACGATTGCAACGTTTTAATCTGACCAGGAGTCAGAGTAACACTAACATGACTATATGATATTTTATTTAATACGAAATTGATCTAATTGTCTACATGTTTATGGACCACTACATATTTTCTACTGGCGATCCAACTACCCTCATTCGTCCACCAACACCTTCGAGTAGCATTGATTTGTCGCTGAGTATGACAGCAATTGCTCTATAATCATCACCAGCGGTTAAACGAGCTCGGAAATATATGTCAATGACAGACTGTCTGGTTAAATCAATATGTTCCAACCAAAAGCAATAAATCGGATATCGATTTCTAAAATTTAATTGTTACAACCCCTACCAGTTTTTTCAACTTACAATGTCGGATAACACAATCTCGTGACGCTTCATAGTCGATGATAGTAGAGTGTGGTTGAAATTCTTGGCTCATTTATATACATAAGTATTTATTTGTCTAATTGATTATTTGGTTAATTATTATTTATTGAGAATCTAGTAATATAGTCCTGGAGTGTTCTTATGATTTTGTCGCTGACAGAGTCAGGGTCCGAGTCTTTGACTCATTTATCATAATAGCGCTTAAGCTCCCTGTATCGCTTACCACCACCTTGGAGGCACAGCTGTGTGTTTCCTCGTAATCCAACACCATATTGTATACAATACACTCTGTGAATGGTATCCACATAATTCGTTTCTGCATGATTTGTTACAAACGGTTACTGATTCTATCATAAGCCATTTACAGTGATTCATTATATATAATTTCTTTATTTAAAAATAAAACCCTGGAAAAATGTTAAATTCAATCTCGATAGAGTCTCTATAGATGCACCAAATAAGGGTCTAATAAGTGATAGAAGCATAATTAGTAAAATAAATGATGCGTTTAACGAATTTAAGCGCGTTGTTGCATCTCATTGTTGGTCAACATTTCGAATCGCTCATAGTGTTGATGCTACCATGAACGACCAAAGGGCAGCAGTAATAATAACATATCTTGACCATCGAAAGTATTTTTTCAAAGTGAAATTCATTATCCGTTCAGAAACAGGTGGTTGGATTATTCGTGATAAATTCGATCCTATCTTGAAAAATAAAAAACTGTCACCGTGAGTCAGGATTCCAACCCAGGAGCGTTGACTGAAATAGACAAACCGTATTACGAGAGAGTTTAACCTGTAACCGCAGTTGTTTATGGAATTTATCCGATAAATGAAAAGTTTTGAGAAATTAAAACGTATGAAATTGTCATAATAAAATTATGTAACCGAACGAATAATAGAGCATTTTACAAATGCGTTACGTGGAAACAAATTGACAGATCTAAGACATAACAAAATAAATGAATGGGCACTAGTAGCCAAGGATTTTGGGGCCACAATTCAAAATGTAGCTGAGCTAGAAACATCATTAAGATTCCCAATAACCGTAGCAACTATAACAGGAGAAGTATTATAAAAATCGAAATATAAATCAAAGGGAGCTCCAATCAAAATAATTGATCATAATGCACATGCGTGAACTGACGCAGTAACAATATTTTCGCGGGATAGAACCATAAAATATCTACCTGTAGAGTTGGGGGGGGGGGGGAATTTGTTTGATTTTATTTACGCGGAGAGTAAAAACGATCCTGTGTCAGTGTGGTTATTTCAGAGTTTTGAAGACGAAGAGTGTTAATTTTACAAATATGTAAGACCTAACGGTGAAATATACCGTACTGAATCTCTTCACGACGCGATGAGAAAACTAGCTCGAAATTTCTCAACGGATAATAACGAGCAATTACTAACAAACAGTTTTACAATCTCGTCAGTTGCAGCTCATTTCGCCAGAGAGAAAAATCTGTGGAAACTAACACGCGCTGAATTTTTCTCAGATGTTCAAGCCAGTTGTGTAGATACGGACACGGTGGATTATGGAATATAAAATATTATCCTAAAAGTGTTTTTTCGGTTGATATGGCTGCGTGTTATCCAGGGAGTTTTCTCGGCTATGGAGAATACGTATTTTAAAAGATTTGGACATCCAACCCACTCGATGACACGAGTTGCGATTAATGGTCCTTTACCCGAATTTGATCTAACCGGATTCGCTCGTGTTGTATCATTTGAGTTTGCCCAAGGACTTCATCCATTCTGTTATGTATGGTTTGGTAGACACATATCTGAAAAACACTGGGTACCAATAGTGTTATTACGGTATATGATCGATTGTAAAATACTGATGTCTCTGATTGTCAGTGAGGCAATTATATCATATCACGCGTAGACTGAAATTTGGTTACCACAACCCGATAGTCTTGACAATATAATTAACGATTACAAAGAACATTGTTCCTGATCTCGACGAAGAAAATATTGTTAAACCGTCCAAGGAGATCTTTGAAGTCAGAAATAAACATGCAAAGGATCTCTAATTCTAGATGATGCTGAATACGATCTTATAATCGCGGATGCAACAGATAGAGGTATATATGTCGATCATAAAGATGCTTTCTTGTCCGATGAAACAAAATTCGGTACAATTGTTAGCTACATTGATGAAATTCTCCCCAATACTCACATATACGGGCGTCTATGCTGGCTTATGTTTCTGTCAATGTGCTATCGATGATAAATAGATTTCCTGAATGTGCGGTTAGAGTCGCCATTAATTGATTTTATATAGATATCAAACATAAAGAAGCAGTGGCTGAATTTACAAATTCCGATGAGTGTTGGCAGTCATGGAGAATAAAACAAGAAAGGTTACACGATTATTCTAAATCAGCAGATGTTACGATTGAAAATAATTACATGAAAAATAATCAAATATCAGAAATATCGAAAGCTCCTTCGTTATCCGATCCAATATGTAGATATAAAATCAGTTACTTAAACGGATGTGGTGGGTCTGGAAAAACAACACAAGTGATCGAAATATTTCGAGGGAAGTCAGACATGATTGTGCTAACACCAACATATAGACTTGCAAGAGAGATGAAACAACGAGGAGTTAAATCCTGCACATATCACAGCTTCTTTCGATGGAAAGATGACGCATGGACTCCTGATCAAATGGGTGAGAAATCTATTCCTGAAATCATTATTTGGGATGAGATATGCACAGTGTCGTTAGATATATTAAAAATGTTTTTTTGGCTGGTTGTTACTGAAAAATACAGCTGTGATAATGTGTGGCGATCATGGACAACCACCACCATTTGTCGGATTGTCTCCGCATGATTGGCTGAAGAATTTTGTAGATTATTATGACGAAATTAATACTGATCACAGATCTCTTAATCCAGAATTAAATGAGTTCAAGAAATTAATCAGATTACAACCGGATAAAATCCAGTGTGAAAAAGCGCGTGAAATAATTTCAGGAACCCCACTAAATGTTTTTGGGGAAGCGTGGAGACCAAATGATTTGATAGTGGCAAGTAGAAAGATAGTCAGAGACACACTTCAAGCGCGGTTGTTTCTAACACATAAAGAAAAATTATCAACACTTCCAGTCCCATTGTGTTATAGGCCTACGGATTCACGAAGACAGAATATCGAAGTTGATCTTCCAGGGCGCCTGACAGAGTCAGGAACAGGAAAACAAATTCTAGTGTTAAATGATATTGTGTTGGTTGATATCAATGTAGTCGAAGATGCATTGCGCGCTGATAAATCTCCGTGGACGCTAGGATACGCAATGACGATACATTCTTCGCAGGGATTGACTATATCCGATACGATTGTTTGGATCGTAGATGATCGCATCGAGTGGTCGAATTTAGTTTATCTCGCAGTGTCCAGAGTACGAAGAATAAATCAACTTCGAAGAGTTGTTCTAGGTGCTAATGACACTACAATCGGTGATATTGTGCGCGATGATATAATAAGAAAAAAACTCGCTGGTTATAAACAACAAGATAAGAAAAAAAACCGAGAATTTGATATTGATGTTGAATTTATAATTACGCTGAAACAACAACAGAATAATCACTGCCCGAGCTGTAATTGTATAATGCGTTGGCAGTATTCGGATAAAGATCCTCGCCAGTTTATCGCAGACAGAAAAAATAGCAGTCTTGTTCATACCAGAGATAATGTGATGTTGACCTGTTTTGATTGTAACAGACGCAGAGGTGCTAGTTAAGACCACGCGGCGGTAATTTAGTATCCTTGGGTATCACTTGTAATTGTTCAAGTGTAAATCCACGCTGAGGATCAGTTGAATCTAATCTATAGATTGCTGGTCTACCCGTGGATCTTACTATGTTAGATATTTTGTATGTAGTAACACTCCAAATAGGATCAGTAGCTCTTTTTTACCACCTTCAAGTTCACCCGGCTCGTACAAATATCTCACAGTGACATTACCGAGTATTCGTTGTTTTGAAAAATCATTTCGCCTTTGTACGGGTATATACGTTTTTTTTTTTGGATCGCGTTAATAGGTTTCATATTGATTGCTCGAGTAATTTCATTATTTAACGCTTGCTATCACACTTTGTAATCTCTTGACCCATTCACGAGATCGTTTGTTTTCGATGAATTCCTTCGCGTATTGATAATGAAACAATCGCTCAGCAAGTGTCAGATTAAATCGTTCAACAATTGCGTGATCGCGATATATTGCAGTATGTCCTCGTCGTAACGTGGTATTATGATGCTTCATTGTTGATAACACTGCACCCTGAAATTGCTTGCCAGGATCAACCTGTAATAGATTTGGCTATTGCAGAGGACCTCGTCGATAAATCCTTTCAAATGCAATAGAAACCTCTGATGCCACCTTCGTCAACAATGGTTCAGATTCCTTGTATCTACTTGCAACATCAACTACGGTTAGCGCATACTTGTATGTGTGTTTATTAACAGTATCATGCGGCAGAAATAATACATCAGCCTGATGAACTTCATTGGGGACGCTGACATCAAAATGTGCAAAGTGAATTTGTTTAGGCTGGGGTACATAAATCTGCTATATCGCCTATCTTGATAACCAATCGACCGCAGTAACTTTTTTTACTTTGGCGAGTTTATCGATTGCTGATTTACCCCGCCAGTATCTTCCTGGGAACTAATAAATAGATTCCATATTGTTATTAATTACCAGCTCCAAGCATTAATGTACTTTCATCGCTGATTTTATCAACCAGGATGCAAATTTTTCTTTGAAGGATTTATCAGTGATAGAATTTAACGCATGAATTAATTTAAAACCGCAATATGTCTATGTTGAAGATTGCTACTTTTATAAGCATTATCATGAGCACGATACGCCTTATCAAAAGCGTTTATCGAATATTCGCCGGGTCAGGGTTGATCTTGATCTTCGAGTCTAATATCGAGTCTAGTTCCCGGTCCACAATAACTATATCCTGGAAGGGGTTTTTCTCCTGGATACTTTGCCCATATAGTCCCGGGAAATTTTGTCAATTTTGCTGCAATATCACCTCCTCGTTTTTTTTTTTAAATCATTACCGGATTGCATAGAAACAAATCTAAAACAATTTGTACCACATTGTACACACTTACCATCAAGTGCTGATTTGTTATTGCTTGTTGTAATTGTTGTCAAGTTGTTTGTGCTAGTACGTGTCTTATATTTAACACAATATAGATCATAATTTTTTTTATAATAACATGAATGTAATTGATGTTTCGGCGACAAAAACACGAGAACCCGTTAAGCATCATGCAGCGCTACCAAATTCTATTCGCGTGATTATAACTGGACCGTCTGGAAGTGGCAAGACGCAGTTGTTACTTAATCTAATAATGAGGTGGTTAAAATGGAACAAATTGTATTTGGTAGCACCATCTGTAGATCATCATCGATGTTACGATGTACTCAAGGATTTTAACGAGAGAGCAAAATCGATATCCGACGAAGATGTTATTGAATTTATCACTGATATTGAAGAAGCACCGAGTGTTGATTCTATTGATGGAAGTATTAATAATTTAGTTGTATATGATGATGTGATGTTAGATAAACAAGCAAACCCTGCAAGGATATTTTCCAGAGGTAGACATAAAAATACGGATGTGATATATGTTACTCAGAGGTATACACGCATACCAAACGTGATCAGGGACAACTGTAATATTCTTGCTCTGTTTAATGGAGTTGACACTCATACGCTACGAACTATTCACCATACCTGGTGCAGTGGAGATATGGATTATAATCTCTTTAGAAATTTTTTTAGTCACGCTCAGTCAATCCCACATGGATTTGTAACGATAAATTTGCATGACCCTAGATCAAGATATCGTATCGGACTTGATAAAATATTCGGTTAAAACCATAACAACTAACAAAACCACGACAACAAAATATACGTCTGTGTTTCAAGCATTAGTGTTGTTTTTGGATATTTTTTCGGTTTGATAAAACCTTAATTTGACAAACAGAGCTCTAAAATTGTTAAAGCTTAATTTGACAAACAGAGCTTTACAATTGTTTGCTTGAAATCTAACCCAATTAGAGATATCCGATTCACTTTCTCTATTACCTGTTAGGATCATCCGCCGATGATAATCGCTTATTAAGTAATATCAACCACAAGTTGATTCACCACATCAAGGACGAGAGCGAGAAAGAACTCTTGAGTAAGCTGCTTCAAACGTTAAAGGAATCCAATGCCGAACTGAGAGATGTATTCAAAATCAGAGAAAAAGTCTTCCGCACAGGGGAAAAGCCACAGATTCCCCGTGGCAGATCCAGCCTTTATGATACCCGTAGTAAAACAGCATAAGACATCAGCAGGATTAGAGCCCGCTCGGTTACAAGACGAATAGTCGTCGGGTCCATAAGCGAGAAGTCTGCCTGCAGGGAAAGAGTTTATAACGGAATCATTAAGAGAGGTGGGAAAAATGCATAAAGTAAAGCTAGCAGAAGAATCTATGAGAATGAACCGTAGTCATGAAAAGGAAGGACGTCGTCAAAAAGAGGAGTCCAAACAGAAAACTAAGCAACTGGGCAATTCCTCCGTAATACAAAAATTAAGCAGAGATCGTCTCGTGGTTAAGAATGCTGATCGCGTCTAGACAAGCTGCGAATGTAGTCGAGGAAATCAATTACTAAATGGTGGATATCCTAATCAACTTCTGAAGAGCAAACTGGCCACGCCATATCATTATCAGATTCTGTACGAGGACCTGATCAAAGGTTTCTCCGTCTTTTGTAGCAGGTCAGAGTCCAAAGACAATATTGTTTTCTGACATGGTTCGTCATTGAGGGGTTAAACAAAACTCTCAAAAATCGCATTTGGAAGAGATTTCCCTACGACAATACCAAACGATATTTAGATTTTTGCCAGACATCGTTCACCATTACATGTATACACTACATCTATGCATCAAAATGACACCTATGGAATCCTCTTTAGCTGATATAAAACAGCTGGTCGCAGGCACCTTATTTTTAAAATCCAGATTTGAAGCAAGATACCACGTCAGATTCTGCAGACAAAAATCTAACTTCGAAAAGGAATACACCCCTAACATGACCGAAGAAGTCTTCCTTGTCAATACCATTCAAAACAATATTCCGTGCATGTACATGATCAAAGATTCATCGGGAGAGCCCATACATTGTTTTTTCTACTAGCAGGAATTACAACAACACAAAAAAAGTCATTTCCACCAAAGGACAAATATATTTGGTCAAATGGTTTGGTTATCCTGAATAATTTAACTCCTGGATTCTCACAGCATCCTTGTCTCGAGAGTATATGATTCCGACGACAACGCCTTATAAATAATCTTATAGTACACCCTGAGTCCGTCTTACATTTCGCAAGACGCCCGTGAAGACCCATCTTCTTAAATATATGCTTCAACACATACTCAAATTTTATCAATTTCACACGACCTACAAAATGAACTCGAGTCACCTTATTCAGCCAGTAATAAAACTGATCTTGATGTGACTCTGACAAATGAAAGCGCTTCAGCTTATTGTTTTAAGTAATACTGCTTATTGTTCCGCTGCACCGAACGCTGAAGACTGACTGCGTCTCACTCCACTCCTCATTTTCACACCCGTATTCGCTTATCTCACATTAAATCTCAGGCACAAAACTCAGATATTTATTCGCGTACGCTATTAACTCCTTGTCACACATCAACCTCTCTCTGGAATCCTACACACCTAATTCCAGTACTGGACTTTCGCTAACCTCATTCAGTCCCAATAGATCTTCACTACATGGATAACACGGAAGAGACATCTTCGCTATATCACAAACACACCTTTAGCACAACATAAAAAGTGAGCCAGAAAGCCCTATTATATGGACAGGGACAACTTTTTATCATGATGTGAGCCACCATATAGGACTAAAATAATCCGACTGTTTCTGCGCTAGAGTCACCATACACCCCTAAAAAAAGGTGAGCAAGAAACCCCAGTAGTATATTTACCCATGTATGGGAGGGGGGTCTCGTCCACTCTATTACGTAGTGATAAAAGTGAGCCAGTGCACACATTTCTATATAGGTATAAACCTACCCCCATTTTTCTGCGATGGAGTCGCTACACATCAATAAACTGAGCCAGAATCACCATGGGAGAAACGAAGCGCCCTTTACTTTGATTACTACTGTGTGCTTCTATCATCTTGGTTTGTTTTATCATAACATTTCCACACAAGATTTTAGAAATATATTATCAGTAATTTTCGTATCCATTGGTCTGTTTAAGTGCAACGAAGATGGAATGGTTCACTCGATCTCAATTTAAGTAATGTGTTACATTGCAAGAAACAGTTACAACCAGTCTGAACAGAAATATATAATACCTTTGCTTTAACAATGAATACTGATACATAATACTTGTTCCATTTAAGGCGTTATTGTAAGGACAACAAAACAAAATGCTAGCACAGTCAATTATTCTTTCAATTTTCCAATGGATTAGGTAAACGAATAATCAAGTGATCTATCGCAAACACTGCAAAATTCTTTATGACAGCAATTTGTTGGAAAAATCGTCAAATATTTATTGGATCTCTGCGAGAACATCTAATTGATTTCTCGGTCTTTATCACATAATTTATTTGTGTTATTTCTCTTCAGGGGCGCTCACCAGTTAGTATCTACTTTTGAGAGTGTGACGTATATTAGGTGAAGTAGTTTGCATTTGAAACATGCACATTGGAGATAATGTTGGCATACCTGATATAAATACACTGCTAACTAAAATGATTGATCCCTGATGCAAACAATCATCCTGAATTGTCTAAAGTGCACTATAATAATAATAATGAGGATTTGTATAGCGCCTAATCTTCAGAAGCTCTAAGCGCTTTACAACATCTATAATGATATGACTACACTACAGAAAAACAAATAACAAAAACTACGGAATGGAAAAAATAAAAACATGCTGAAAACATATAAGATGCAAAACAGTATTAGGTCTCTAAGCTTGTTCCTGCAATCGAAACAGGTGAGTTTTAAGAGCACTCTTAAAAGGGACCACTGTGTCTTTGTGTCTAATTTCAATAGGCAATTCGTTCCACATTGCCACGCCCTGGTATGCAAAAGAACGTTGTCCGTTTGACTTCCTTTTCATAGTGGCAACAATGAGTATACGACTGTCAGAAAAGGAGCGTAAGTATCATGCTGGTGTATACACATTGGTGAAGCCGGATAGGTATGGTGGACTTGAAACATAGCACAGAGAACAAATTTTGTGTTTGATTCTGTATCGAATTGATAGCCAGTGTAGGGTACAGAGAAGTGGTGAGGTGTGCTAAAAATGATCCGAGCAGCTGAGTTTTAAACTTTTTGATGTTTCTGGAGTAGATATTGTGACGAACTAGACAGAATTGAGTTACAATAGTCCAGTCTTGAAAGTACTAATGAACACACAAGTGTTTTAGTGGCATCAACTGAAAGATATTTGCGAATGGAACTGATGCGTCTCAGTTCAAGATATGCAGCCTTGTATATGTTCATGACATATTGGTTCAATGAGATATTACTGTCGGGAGTAACACCTAGGTTTCGTACTGACTGTGAGAATTTAATGTTGGTGTTGCTGATATTGTCTGAGATAAAGGATGTGAATGAGAAAGTCTTTGTGTTGTGACCAGAATAGCCTCAGTTTTATCATCATTCATCTGCAGCCTGTTACATGTCATCCATGATTTCACATCAGAAATGCACCTCTCTACTCCATGGATGGTAGCATCAACTTTAGTTGGTTGGCTAGACTGGTATATTTGGGTGTCATCACCATACAATAGGTGCGACACTGGGTGATGATCTATGACACTTGAGAGCGGTTGAGTGTATAGAATGAAGATAACAGGTCCAAGAAGAAAAAAACCTGTGGAACACCACAACATAGATCAACTGGGCTGGAATGTATTCAATTTGCAGATACAATTTGTGTCCTGTTGACTAAGTAGGACTTGAACCGCTGTAAGGCTATATTCTGAATGCCAAATACATGCTGGAGACGGTAAAATAATATATCATGGTCTATTGTATTAAATGCTGCAGACAAATCAAGGAGGGTGAGGACTGTAATCTTTCCACTATCCAAAGCAGAGAGAATGTCATTAAATACTTAAAGTAGAATAGTTTCCGTACTGTGGCAAGGGCGATATGCAGACTGTACATTGCTAAACAAAAAACTGTTTGAATTCAAATGAGATACAAGTTGGGTTAGAACAACTTTTTCTAAGATTTTTTATATGAATGGGAGATTCGAAACTGGGCGGTAGTTTTGGTTTCTTCAGCAGAGGCTTTACGATGGCAGTTTTGAAAAATGATGGGAATTCCCCCGATGAGAGAGATATATTAATAACATCAGTTAATGAAGGCAATATTGGGTCTAAGCACTCAAGTAGCAGTGATGTCGGAATTGGATCAAGTTCACAAGACTTTGGTGCACTCTTTATCACGATTGTCCGTACTAAATCAACAAAGACAGGTTCAAATGCTGCTAATGGTTGTCGCTGAAATTCTGTATCATAACTGTATGGCGACGAGTCAATTGAAATTGTGTTTGTACTAATGGTTTGTACTTTGTCACGGAAGAAGGTAGTTGGAAGTGGTGTACATTTGTTCCTTGACATTAGTTTGTTAGTTATCTCGAAGAAATCTTTGCAGCTGGAACTCTCCGTGATCTTAGTACTTTAGTGGGATAAATTGGCTGAATGGACCATATTTGTGACGTTCTTCTTAGCGGCTTCATAGATTTGTTTATGAATAGTGAGTCTGGCGGAAAGCCAAAGCCTGTCTGCTTTTCGGCGATGTCTTTTAGCAGTGCGAAGCTGGTCCCTAACACTGCTGTACCATGGATAACACTTTTATTTATTGATACTATGCATTTGGTGGCTGGGGTAAGTTTTTCGAGCAATGAACGCAGGCAGTTATCGAGTTGTTCTGCTGTAGGATGTAAGTAAGTTGTTAGGTTTTCTTGGATGTCATGCATGAATTTGGTTATATTTATTATACGGAGGTTTCTCTTATATCTTAGTAGCAAATAAAGTTGGAGGGTAAGGGACTGATACATCGAGATGGCAAATAAGGTGATGCAAGTTCGTGGGATACAAGGGTGAATTGCAGAATATTATCATCAGGTCTATGAAGAAACCTGTCTAAAATGTGACCAAGTTTATGGGTGGGTTTAAAAAATAACTGTTATTAAGGTTGAAAACATGAATGAAATCTAGGAGTTTTAACGTGTATGGGTTTCCAGGACAGTCAAAGTGAAAGTTTTAATCTCCAAGAATAATTAGGATGCCACCTATCGAATTTCCATACTCCAGAAGATTCGGAAACTGCTCCACTATCTTTAGCACCTGTTAAAAAAGGGAAAATGAAATTTGCCCAAACATACAATACCAGCTTTTGAAAGTGCTTTAAACAATTTACCAAATATATAAAAAAAAAATTAAAAAAAGTTAATGACTTTTCTTTTTAACAATATACCTCTGATGATCGGAACAATATACCTCTGATGATCGGAAAGTGAAGATGACGGGCACACATATGGAGTAAGGCCATGCTATATGTTCTATAATGTACATATCGATCATAAAAATAAAATAAAAAATAAAAATAAAGGAAAATGAAAGTTCTTTTAACAATATTTAAGATATACAAGGTATTTTTTTTAAGCCAGTATAACCAGTGAGGAAACCAGGGGAAATTCTTTTTCTTTAACATGCTATCCCTATGCAAATACGAAACTGTAGAGCGCCACCTAAGTTATTATGAACTGAATACCAAGTAGTGTGAAAACACTATTTTTCCTAATTTAATGAATCGTTCTGGCAAACGTTATTTCTGCTATTTTTAAAAACAAGTCTTTTTTCTGAAGCAAACAAACATAGTCTTTCAATGTTAACAACAAGGTTGGAGATCATTGCAAAGAAATTCGATGCATCTAATGCAGATCTCAACAACATTTCAGAAGCTCCTAAGCTATCGTCTGCACATTAGGATAATGTACCTTCTATATTATAGAGTATACTTTGTAACTCATCAAGGGACTTACGTGAACTCATTACCGGACATGACAAGAAAATTCGAACACTTATGTGAGTCTGGCTTGAGACACATGCTTCAACTATTTACAAAGACGTCAAGACAACACCAAGACAACGCACCACACAGTTACGAAACTCCCGTTCCACGGTTGCATTTGTATTGGCATGGTTTTCAAAGCAGTGAATCGCTATTTCGTGTCACATATCACAATGTTCAATGACGTTTCGACGCCATTATTAGCATCTGGTATTAATAGCATCCACTAATGAAAATCTGCACAAATCTGTTTCGACTGTCCTCTGTGTTTGTGTGTGTGTGTGTGAGGGAGAGAGAGAGAGAGAGAGAGAGAGAGAGAGAGAGAGAGAGAGAGAGAGAGAGAGAGAGAGAGAGAGAGAGAGAGACAGACAGACAGACAGACAGAGAGAGAGAGAGAGAGAGAGAGAGAGAGAAAAAAAAAGACTGTGTTATTTGGATTTTAATGTAGCTTTAACCATGTTTCAGTCATATCGCTACGATGTCTGTAATGTGGCAGTATATAGTGATTGTGAAGTGTCATTATGTAGGGGTGGGGTTCTTCCTATATACTTTAAAGAATTATGAGGAAGTTCCCCTGGTCCGCATTCAGAATGTTTACTTCTGGACAATATATTATATATGGCTACGAGCCCCCAGTCAGCAAGGCCGACAGTTAAATTAAAAGAAATACAAAGATGAAATTTAAACAACAATTTAATAAATGAAAATTTTAAAGATATTAAGCAATCAATGTCACTCTTGACCCAATGATCCCTAGATCATCATTTGATTTCAGTGTGAGGAATATTTTCCCTTCTTGAGTGTTACTCATCTAAATAAGTCTCCTTTCGTCTTTCTCTCCTTCCGATTCCTCTACTTCCGTTTCCTCTTCTATCTCTACTTCCGTTTCCTCTTCTATCTCTACTTCCGTTTCCTCTTCGACGGTATCTCTTGAGGTCACCCGAAATTCACTCGGTATCTCTCAGATTCCTCTACTTCCGTTTCCTCTTCTATCTCTACTTCCGTTTCCTCTTCTATCTCTTGAGGTCACCCGAAATTCTCTCAACGTCACCCGAAAGCTTCCTGTTGAAAGGTATAATGCATAGCATATGGTGATGAATATTACCTCACACTAAGTCACTGAATTGAACCATCAGTTTAAGGCGGGACATTTTTGGTCACGCATGCGCACACAACGAAATTCCCATACGCTTCCGCCGCTTACAAAATGGCGCCACAACACAATCTCACAAAGAATTCAAACATCTACATACTGAGCCCTATCAGTATATACATACAAATATTTCAAATATCATTGTATTATAATATTACTACTATTAGTAATATTACTATCTATATATTTATATATATATGTCCTACACAAGCGCACCGAATCCACAATATTCACATTCAAATTGCAATAACGGAAATCCGTTAACTCAATGGCAAAATATATCATTACGTAAACAAAGTGCTAGTCTACCATAATATACCTACACAAGGAATTATAATATTAATTCTTATAGCGGCTAGCAAACAATACAATTCTTCACGAATACAAATCGTCCTTTCAAAAGGGTGTAAACGTAATAATTCACGAAATAATATGCACACCTATTACTAACAAAAGAAGAGCAACATTTTACCTAGAGCAACATTTTACCTCACAAAATAAGGGGTAATATAATATCATGAAGAAGATGCAACGAATTTACATCATAATCAATTGCAAGCAAAGGTACTAACGAACATCACGAAAGATGCAAAATATTAATATCATAATTAACTATCCATACTACAATACAAGTAAAATGAATATACATACGAGAATCCTTCCATTCCGCAGACGTATCAAGCAGAAATCAAACAAAAATCACACTGACCTTTGAAGCTATCTTAAGATTTCCTTGATTTCCAAAATCTGAGTCTGCCACCAATTTTCGTCTGGCCGTACGGAGTTCTATCTCTTCTCAATTCTTATTGGAGCGAACTGACTAATTCCTACTAAACATTGGGTTTTATCTAAAACTTTTCGAATAAAGTCCCACCCACATCGCATTTCGATTGGAGGGCGATCGACTCTGGTCAGTCGCTCGACTGTCAATCATCCGAATGTCTGTCTGTGTGCCTATCAATTGTTACAGTCTTCTTATTTAGCGCTGTCCTGTCCTTTGATGTGGTTACGTCACCCGTCCGCGATGGACACAGTCTCCTCTCCCCTCGAGAGCTAACAAAGACCGTCTTACGTAAGAGGATTAGCTAACTTTTAGAACAATTGGAAACATCACAGCTGGGTCAGGCAGACCTACAATTTATACATGTACAAGGCCAGTCAGAATCACAAATTATAGTAACTTATACCTACATACAAGGGGTTGGGGTAAAATCGTTACATCGATGTCTAGCACTGGGCATCATGCCGCAAACATGTAGCATGAAGTCCTACCCAGTCAGTATCATGACAACAGGTCAACCAGTCCGAATACTAACCTCTCATCTGTTAGTACCATATTTATAATTCTTTATTATGACTCCGCCGGGGTTCAAACCCGCGACCTCCCGCATTCGAAGTGAACGATCTAACCACTAGGCTACCGGAGATGTTCGGTGTATTTGCCCAAACAGTGTAAATACTAGGTCTGACTGAAGGAGTATATCCACGAGAGGAATATGGTCAGTCTGTTAGAAGCAACCTATTGTTAGTTTTCTTGTAGAGCATGCATTTTGTTTTAAACTGAACCTTATTCTAAGCTATCAACGGAGGCGTAAATACCAGCTGCGCATAAACCAGGCATGCTGCAATATCACTGACTCGAGATTTAAATCATGTGAACATATATATCTCTGTGTGTGTGTGTGTGTGTGTGTGTGTGTGTGTGTGTGTGTGTGTGTGTGTAAACAAGCACACAAACTGATTGATTGAAAACCAGGTGATTCGAATAAGTGTTAATATGTTGATATTAACTAATTGCAATAATGAAGTTTACAGACAAAACTCGGTGTGACTAAAGAGATGACCATGAGATGGAAAGAAATTTTTATTATTTCATATAAGCATATAATATGTTACATATATCTTACTGGCTATATGTATGTTGAACTATAATATAATTAGCAATATTACAAACCATGATGTTTACATGATGCAGTTTGTTTTATTGTTGTAGGTTTTAATTTGCTATCTTTTGGTTTAAAAAATTTGGGTCGGGATGTTTAAGTGTAATACATTATATTTGGAGAAACATAAACATCCGGCTTTCATTGCAGTATTATATGATAACATCAAGTCCGATTATAAATATTTAAGGTTTAAAACTTTCTTTAGCTGCGAGTTTCAGTATCATATATGCACCATACAAAAGAAAATGATGGAATTGAAAGGCTTCATCAACCTGTAGCACCGACTTGTACTTGTGGTAGCAGTTTGTTTTCCTCCTTCTCCTCTAGTTCGGGAAATTCCACCGTGCTTCTGGGAACACGGCACACAAGAGGACATAATCCTTGTAAAGCTGAAATTATTGCGTCGGTCTCGTTTTTCATTCCCTTTTGTACAAGCAAACCTGTTGACCCTTGAAGTTCCGGACAGCCGTAACCAGTCTCCCATTCATCTTCATACTCGTAGTCAGACTGGTTCTCGATTTCAGCCTCTTCAACATAAACGATTTGTTGATGCGTTCCTTTGGACGGAAGGATTTTTTCTTGCACCCGGTTTGCGGTGACATTGTACGGACATTCTGCGGGGAAAAATGTGGTACAAAAATATCTAGTTATTCGCACAAAAGGACATAGTCTCCCATATACATAATTATTGTCACACGTGCGTCTGGGGTTTCGCTGTAAATTGTTCATCATGGTGTTATTACAGTTTTTGCTCAACGTATTAATGAGCAGTGATGACGTCATATTATTAATTTCCTTGACCATAGTGGGACCTTCTGTTGTCGGAGGGTGGTCGTCTTGAACCATCGGCAGACTCAAATTTGCATTGAATAGTAATGCAAAGCTTCCCCATGCCAACAACGCTTTTTTCATGGTTTTAGCTGAAGAAAAAAAATAATTTAATGCACCTGTACGCTATTGGTTACTCAGCGATAAATATTAACATGTTTTTGAAAACCGAAATGACATTTCTATCACTGCTGGATAACTCTCTCATGGCAAAACCACGTTGTTGACTAATATATAAATATGCAGTAATTTTAAACAGGTTATTGGTGCCAAAACAATGTTGTTCTTCAAAACATGAAATGACGTGGTTATTTCTTGTTATTACGAAACGTGCTTATTTCGTTATCCATAAGTATAAACAAAAGCATACATTCAAAATAAAATTGCACAGTCTGGATGCAAGAACCATAGAATGCGTCAATCTTAATAAATTATTCCAAGCATATAATTAATAGGCATAGCACACTTGCTATACCGCATTCATAGTTAGTCAAACAGTGCCTTGTAACTCAACATTTCAAAAGGTAATATATACATTTTACTATGTCTCATTTAATAATTATAGTTTAAACATCGCGGCTCATGTATTATAGTGAAAGTTCCATTTACTAAAGTTTGTTTATCAGCTTTTTACGATGAACTGTAACGAACTAAGATGAAAACAACAAACCGTAGCAGATAACTAATATATTGCACGTATACAGCGGGTGCTGTACAAAGTAAAATATACACATTGATCAGACATCAAAACTTTTATTCGAGTAAAAGTAACTAGATTTACAAACATGAGTGCAAATCTGGTATGGAAATAACCCAAATTCGCTCGGAATTTATTAATTCCTTTTTCAAGGGTAAAAGGTTGTAAATCATATTTTGCGTTTTGTTTTTGGTCTCCTTTGTGTAACAGTTCTATGCAGTTTTGTAATCTTGTAAATAGGAATCGGTAAATTTTGAAACCACTTTGCCTGGTTTCACGTTAGATTTTTCACTCTTACAAAACAAGAATAAAATCGATAAATATATTTCGCACGTATAATTTGCATCAACATATTGTATGTGTGTGTTTGTCAGTGTCACACCGCCACAAACACAACATATATACAAAACATATGCATATTCAAGTTATATTTAGGTGATAGAATTTTTTATATTTAATGTGCACGAGGGTTTAAAACCCGAACATTCAGATATCTGAGATAAAGACAGACAGGCAGAGAGACAGACAGACAGACATAAAAAGTCTGCGTTTCTGAAATATTTACCTGATCCAGTTGCATTATTTGCCATTGCAAAGGAATCTGGAAACGATATGCCACTCACGCAATAGTCCTATACCAGATTTTATACTGAGCTGAGTTATAACACCACTGGCCACTTTTGTCTCGTGTTCGATGCATTTCAAGTATTTTATATGTTCTCAAAACGTCATACGCTTTTCCAAGCAGTCGATATACCTGCCTATCCATTATCTTTGATTTTTCCACTTCCGATCCATCATATACGATTTTTCTAAGCTTTTATAAGTGGACGTTTCAGTCGGGATTTATTCTTTTTGTGCCATCCACACGTTAGTTAGACTATACCGATGTATTTTCAGAAACACACGGATCTTCATAAGCTTTAAAGGGAATTTATTCAACTCCAGAAAAATATGTTTGACGGGGTAATTAATTTGCATATAAATATGTTATTACAATTTTAAAAAAATTGAGTTGCCTGAAGGCTTGTAGATTTCTGTTCAACAAAGCACTATAAAGGTTAAGAATCAACTTCGGGAACGTGAAAAAGTCCAATTAATCCCCATGTCAACAGACATCAACAATGATCAAAAATAGATACTTCAGAACTGAGAAACTCCAAGTTCATTCCTTTTGACCTACACTGATCCCAAACCTGAATAACCTTGTTAGTGCCACAACAAATTCTTACGAGACTGGTCTTGCAATAGCGAAGCATCAGCTGCGAATAACGTTTGGAAAGGACAAATGTCATGTAAGCGATAAATAACATCGTTCTTTCGCTAGCTGCTGTGCAAAAGACGAAACTTCAGTGGTGAATGGATTCTGGTGAACTTAAGACCTAAGTGGAGAAATCATATGGAGTTTTGCACTAGCCAGCTTTAGTTTCTGAAACATTACTGCACGCCATCGAACTCTGTCAACTTGTAAAACAATAATCTGCTTGATGGAATTGTAAGCATTTTTGTTACTTCAACAACATTTTCCCATGTTACAAAGTAATTCTCTCATATTAATCTTACGATATTTCCAAAACTCACCCACACCCACCCCCAGAACGTGCTTAATTGGGTTGGTAATTTATGCCGCACTCACAGATAAGAATGGTCTACAAGAATGATTAACAGTATTGTTGTAAAAGCGCAGGAAACTAATTTGGTCCTTACCGAAAAATATCGACATCCATTAATTCCAGTTCCATCCAGTGCCGTAATAGACTCATTTTTGGTTCACATGTATTTATTCATTTGACAATAAAGCAGTTTTAAAGACGATTTTTTTCTCTAAATGACAAACTAAAGACATTGTAAACTAATCCCCATTGTGTTATACAGAAACAGAATGATCTAACTTAGATAAGCGAATATATACTTTTCCATTTCTTCCTTTTATATGATAAATGAAATGAGCTATTTCTTTCTCCTATGCTTACTTATTAGTTGCTTGATCTTAAATATGTCATTAATTACAATCGCCTTGCAAGTATATATTATCACTTGCCTATCAGTTATAAGGAACAATATCTTCATCTTAGAAAATTACGAAAGAAAATTCACTAGGACAACTGTCAGCATTACTAGTATTAATAAACATGCTTAATTACCCTCATATGGACGGAATTTAGTAATGGACGTCACGTTCCGTTTCGACGTTATGAGATATAGTTCGCACTGATGGAGCTAATATTGTGACGTCATAACATCCATCCAATTCTTATGGCAAAACAATGAAGGGATATGAATTATTGTATAATGAGTATGTGAGGGATAAAAAAAGCCTGGTGACAACTGAGAGAAACATAGCTAAGTAAAGTTAAATTAATAGTGTATGGCAGAAATGCACAAACAGGTTTGCTTCGTCTGAGCCGGGATGAAAGTCGAATCGAAAATAAAGATAAAGGTTCAATGGGTAGAATCCCCAAAATATAGGTAAATATTTTATATAAACCGCTTTGGATGTCCTTTCTTTAAGGTTGATAATCAAAACGTTTCTACGTCTGGATGACACCAGAAACATTCTTCTTCGCAGGTTGTACATCCATACATTTGAGAAAAATGTGTTCTCTTGTCAGCGAGTACTGGAAAAGCACGCAGCCTGGTTGAGATCGATCCTTCAAGAAGTTGTCTATTGGTTTAGTGTTTAACGGCTCATAGCCGAAAGGCTATTTAATACAAAGGCATTGGGAGTAAACTAAGTTGTATAGAAACGCATTACACTCTCAACTCAGCTGATAATGTCAGGATTCAAAACTGGGACCATAGAATTGCAAAGAAGACACGTTTCCCGTTAGGTAGAGATAGGTCACGTGTATCCTGTACGCACAAACAAATCAAAACCTCAACTATAACTTAATTAGTATGAGAATGATATAATGTCATAATTTAATTTAAGATGATTCATTAGCTAAAGTTTTCATATTAATCTAAATGTTCATTGTTAGATCTTAGTTGAAAATAAAGTTCCGAGCTGTTTCTCTTAGTCACCAGAATTTTTCAAACGAATTTCCCCCTCACATACCCATCATACATTAATGCATATCCAATCATTGTTTTGCCATTGGAATTGGATGGATGTTCTGACGTCATACTAGTAGCTCCATCGGTGCGAGCTTTATCTCATGACACCGATTACAAGTTTGTAAAAGGTATTGAAATACCAAAGAAATGCCAGCTTGCATATGCTGCTCTTTGAGTTTCACTGCGACTGTTGTTTAGCTAGACAACAGCTAAGGAGAAATCAGTGCACGTGATGACAAAAAAAACTACTATTTCGGGTCTAGTTTCAAACATACGCATGCCAGTAATATTTCTCAGAGAACAAGATAACGGAACTTTATTTTCAACTCAGATGTAACAATAAACATTTAGATTAGGATCAAACACAAATTATGAATGATGTTGGTGTACCGGAAAATATATTGGAAAGAATGGGGTAAAAATGGAAATAGTCTGATCATTGTTTTCGATATACACGACAGAATGCATGGGATGAAAAGATAATGTCCGCAAGTATTCTGAGCTTCCAGGGAAAGAAAATGATTTACAACACAAGTTCTATAAATGTACCTAATATGTTGTTGTTGCTGTTGCTTCGTTGTTGTTATTGATTAAACGCAATTTTTTTTAAATTCCATAACGGCGAGTATAACTAGTGGAGGAAACAACCGGGAAATCCCAGGGAAGAACCGCCTACCTACGTGAAGCTACTGGAAAACTGTCTCATAAAGCGCTGTCCGTTACGGATCACTGCCATCTCACCTTTGTCTGCGTGGGTTCGAGTCTCAGATTCGGCCAATGTGGGTATGTGAGAAAGCTTGCCAGTAGCTTCTCGTGGGTCGGTGGTTCTTTCCAGGGTTTCCCGGGTTCTTCCTCCACCATTAATACCTATGTATAGCCTATCTTGTGCTGAAAAATGACATAAAAACAAAAAAAAAACACTTGTACATTAACATTTGTGTAAGTTAGTAGCTCACTAAATTGATATGCATTAAAGGATTTTAGGTACATCTTATTTATATATTTTTAATTCTATGTGCAAAATGTTGACACTGAAAAGAAAATGAAATTCATCATATCACTAATACTTTTAGATATGTAGAAATTTTGCTCATTCAGTTTCGATAGGAAACCTCTCATTCCTTATATTGAACTTTGTTTAAAAAATTTACTTACGTCTTAAAACGGGTTCGAAATCAAGTTTGTAAAGGTATTGAAATACCAAAGAAATGTCAGTTTGTATATGCTGCTCTTTGAGTTTCATTGAAATTCTTCTTTAGCTTGATATGAATGTCTGAGATAATAATAATAATAATAATAATAATAATAATAATAATAATAATAATAATAATAATAATAATAATGAGGACTTTGTATAGCACCTAATCTTAAGAAGCTCTAAGCGCTTTACAACATATATAATGATATGAATACAACAACAAAAATACAAAACAAACACCATGAAATTTGAAAACATTTTGAAAAAATTCGGAAAATATTTAAGGTAGGAAACATTATTAGGTCTCTAAGTTTGTTCTTGCAGTCGAAAAAGGTGAGTTTTAAGAGAACTCTCGAAAGGGATCAATGTGTATTTGTGTCTATTTTCAATGGGCACTTCGTTCCACGCTGCTGGGTCCATGTAACAGAACATTTCCCATATGACCTCGTTTTCATAATGGGAACAATGAGTATAATATTGTTAAATTATTATAACTTGTTTACAAAGCACAACATTTTTTGCTAAGGAAAGCCGTTTAATATTTGATGAAATATTTTCTTTTAACAGTATCCTGGATAAAATGTAAACGTATGGTTCAATTCCACTGTTCTTTGTAACAAAGTAATAAAAATATTTAAACATACAAAGGACAATCGATATCGTTTATTTTCAAAAAATACTATAAAGAAAGAGGAAATGAAAACAAAATTAAATTGTTACAAAATCCCTTGATACAAGAATATATATATTGATTGAAATGAGACATCAAATGAACATGCAGTGGAAAAGAATGGAACGTCTCGATTGAATATGCCCAATACAACTATTGAAATATCGTGCGAATTAATGCAAGTCATATGTTTCACCAGTGTTTTCTTCATTCTTTAAATGTTCACTGAAAGATCAATGTACATAACAGCTTCTGAGAAAGTGATGGTGCATTTTATCTCGCGCTCGTTTTTTTGGTACTCTAATCGCTGGAATCAGATGATCCGTCTGTGCTGTTCTGCGTGTTCCCAAACGGATTCTCGCCCCCCGCTCGATGCACCAATGTGCCGCCAAATGCTGAAGTGACTTGTCCCTTAATCTGGGACATCAGCTGGTTTCTGACATCATGAAGCAAAGAACATGACCTCGCCAGACACTGAGTGATATCCTGCAAATTCGGAGAGTACTTCAGAAAGGATTCGAGACCAGCTGATTGGACTTGGCGAATAACGGCGCCAGCTTGTGAACATATAACTTCCAAGCTACTCAAAACATGCATTGTATGTCCTGAGTTGCGATTATCAAAACTGAATGCTCGACTGACATCTGGCACCTGGTTCCCGAACCCAATATGGACAGAAGGCATGGACATAGTGTTCTTGGCTGCTGGAAGACCGAAAGAAACTGGAGTCTGCGGTATGGGCTGCGTCATTGGTCCAACATAAGCTGAAAATCCATTCATGGCGGGCGACAGCCCGGTGGGAACAATGGGTCTGAGAGAGGGGTACCTCACACCAGGCATTGAATACGCTGATGCCCTGACATGAACACTTTGAGAAACCTCCATTTGTGGCTTTGCCATTTCGTCCACAATTTCAGCCAGAGCCGTCTTTGAAGAAAGGTCTTCCATTTTTATGTACTTCATTGGTGGTATGATCATAGTTGCACTATAATCGCCTATTCCATTTTGTATATCCGCCGAACAAATGAAACATACGAAGTTCGAAAGCAAAATAGTTGCTGCCTTTATTACCCTGAACATCTAAAGGAAAGAAAAATATTCAATTAATTTGATATGCAGCCATTTTAATATTTTTTGTTTTAAAAACCTAATGTAATATTTCAATGATCTTATCATAGCTTCAAGTCCTTTCGAACCCAGCTGTTGGTGAAGATATGGAGACACAATACATGGTTGCTATGAGTGCTTAGAAAAATGCTCAGAATGTGGAATTTCTAACACGATATGCGTTACGTAAAATCATCATGGTAGTTGGCCAAACACAATGCATTATATGAGCACAAAGAAAACACAAAGCAGCAACAAAGGAGAAAAACAAATTTGATCAAGGATATATACATGCACTGGACAAGAAAATATCGTACTTTGTATCACCCTTAATTGATTGTTAAGGCACAATTATAACAAATTATAATTAAACGCATTTTTGGCAAACAGTACAAGTAATGATCCTGAAGCAATTGCAAAATATATTGTAATGATGCTCACTTTACATTACCACATGATTTCATTTTTTTTTTGATAATATTTACTAATATATAACATTAGTTTTAAATATTATGCAGTATTTGAGTGACACATGTATTTAAAATGTGTCAATGCTAGAATATGTGTATGTGTATTTAACTGCATGCTCTACTTCTTGTGATCACATTTGAATGATCGTAATTGTAATAGAATACATTCTAAATGATAATATAATTACTAGTCATACATAATTGATGGTAATTTTAATAGAATATATTTAAAAGGATACTATAATTACTACGCTAATACGTGAATGATCATAATTGTAATATAATATATTTAAAAGAATAATATAATTACTACGCTCACACATAAATGATTGTTATTGTAATATAATCCATTATAAAGGAGAATAGAGTTAATACGCTAACTCGTGAAAGATCATAATTGTAATAGAATACATTCTAAATGATAAAATACTTACTACGCTAATACGTGAATGATCATAATTGTAATAGAATACATTCCAAAAGGATAATATAATTACTACGCTCATACGTCAATGAACGTAATTGTAAATTGATTAGATCCTAAAAAAAATTGTGATACTATGCTCATGTGTTACAAAACAGTAATAATAATTGCAACAACTTTTTCTAAAATAATTATAATTTAAATGAAATCCGTATGCCGGTTTTAAATGTTGCAGTTTATTTGGTATATTTTTGTTTTCATCATAATGAAGAAAGCAAATTATTATTTGCATACTAATTTTGATTATTGATCCATTGCTACTTCATTCCAATGTGCTTATGATATTTTAAGACAAATAATCTGCACAGTTTCTCATAACTTATATCTTCCACTTATTACATGATGTAAACAATGAAAAACTGTATGACCAAAAATAAGTAATACAATGAATCAAACATAACGGCAAACTTACGAAAGATGGGGAGAGAGAATTTTAGTTAAAGATTATTTAAAATTTAATGTATTTCATTTATTTTGAGACGATATGGTTTATTATCTCATTATCATGACATTACAAACGATGCTTTTTAATTTTACATTTGGGTAATATATAACTAATTGACATATATAATCGATTATGCTTCAGTGGTAATATAAAAAAGACACTGGGCCAATCAGCTTGCCTTAGTGGGAATTTACAGTTTCAAACCACTCACTTTTTCTTCTTGTTTTAGCATAACTATATATAACTATATATAACTGTCAATCAGGAAATGTTACGAGACGTGTTCAAAAATGATTCTGATTGATTGCTACCGTTTTGTTGCCCGTTGTATATTGCATTGAAAATTATAAGTCTAAATTACTTACCGTTGAGTACACGCTTCGAATACTAGAAACCGATTTGGCGCGGAAGTTTTTATAACAAATCTTACGTCGTTCTTTATCTCCGAATTTATATACTAAGATTTTATTGGTGTTTAATTATACCATAAAGAAACTGTATCACGACTTGCCGCAATTTACTCATACACTATGTTTATATGATAATAAATGCCATATTATTTATCTCTCCCACTTTTATGATAGCTGTATGACCCTTTTGTAATGACATCGTTCATTAGTTGAGAAAACCGGACATTTCAATTTACAAAAGGTGAACGAGTCCAGTGTTGCTGAGAGCTTTTATCTTAGACCCGTCCGGTAACCTCACGTGCGCTTCTGCCGCCGTTTTACATCGTGTTCATAAAGAAAATGAACCGAATTCTGCTTCATTAATTTTATTGCCTTTATAAGTAGAGAAACGTGTCAACCTTGACTGTAGACATGCTTCTTCTCATTCCATGTTACCGGTAATAAGCTTGCTTGTTTGTTTTGGCAATAACCACTTCATGAGATTGGAAAATAATTTCCCATTTTTGTTTGTGCTCAGATCGTGTGAAAATTTACTCTATGGATGTACGTATATATATGTATGTATGTATGTATGTATGTATGTATGTATGTATGTATGTATGTATGTATGTATGTATGTATGTATGTATGTATGTGTGTGTGTGTGTGTGTGTGTGTGTGTGTGTGTGTGTGTGTGTGTTATGCATGCCTGCATGTATGTATGTATGTATGTATGTATGTATGTATGTATGTATGTATGTACGTGTGTGTGTGTGCATGCATGTATGTATGTAAATATTATTGTCAATGTTAAGAGAAAATATAAAGACTTTTAATCTGCATTTGTTGGATAAATGACGGTAAAGAAAAGAAAATGCAAGACTTCAATTACTCAGAAGTAATATATATATATATATATATATATATATATATATATATATATATATATATATATACATACATACATATATATTACTTCTGCGAAATTGAAGTCTTGCAGTTTCTTTTCTTTCTGTTTCATCGTTTCGTTTATTCTTTACTTTCACTCTTATTTTTCTTTTTGTCTGAATTGTTTATCACACGTATACATCTTTCATCCCAGATGATCATTGAGAATACATAAAACTAATTAATTTTGCATTATAATGAAATGTCCCAATCATTCTCTCATAACTTTCAAGGTTTATGTTACATGCAACATACTCAAGACGAATCACCTGTAGACATTTATGTACCTATTCTACTTTATACGCCTCCGACGTCTATATGTTATACATATGAGTGTGCAGTTTCATATGAAGAAATCGGCAAAAAAATATGTATATTTTTGCTTCTTGAGATTTTTGTTAGCTATAACTTCCTTAATCGTGTACTTCTAATATATTATCCGGCATTTTTGTCTTACAGTTATCAATGCTAATAGAAGTAATGACAATGTGAGATTCCTACATTTGTAACAATAAATGTCGGATAGATAGAATGCATTTACTGTTAATGTAATAGTCAGAATACAAATTAGAGGTGGAGCCAGGATACTATTGAATCAACAGATCTATGAAGGCCAAATCTTACACACAGACACACCAATATACGTATATGCAAGTCTGGTAATGAAACTTCAAAAAGTTCAAAACACAGCTGCTCGGATCATCTTTAGAGTACCTCGATCATAGCAGAGCTCACCACTGCTCTGTACCCTACACTGGCTATCAATTCGATACAGAATCAAATACAAAATTTGTTCTCTGTGCTATGTTTTACTGACAGACTCCAGTCCACATACCTATCCGGCCTCACCCATTTGTACAGACCAGCAAGATACTTAAAGGAGACCAGAAACCAATGGAAATATAGAATAATAAGCACAACATTAATGAAGAAAACCTTATTCTGAATTATCATATGCGACCGCAATCCCAGTATTTAAATATTGACATATATTCAACGAGCTGAATTTCCGTGACCTCTTATGCAAAATTTCCGCACCTATTCGGTTACTCTCGTGATGTGACGTCATAGTAGCGACTCCAGCATCCCGACTGGCGATTTTGTACTATTGCTTACAGGTGTAAATAGCGCATTAAGAAAAGGCTATGGACAACATTTTTCTTCTTTTCCATATGATAAAGGCATAAAGAAAGTCTGGATACATTATTACAAGCGAGTCGATTTCAATGCAACACCATACAGCAATCCGTGCTCATTACATTTCTCAAACGAATGTTACCAGAGGGATCCTAAAATATAGAACCTCTAGGATACATGAATGCTAAGCCTAGACTAAAAGTTGAAACTGTTCCAGACATACCATTGTATATTTTAAATCCTGGTAAAGAGTGTCAAACGTACGAAAATAGGCAGAAGGTCGAGTAAGTGCTAATAAAAAATATGACAGCCCGACACCTGATCGTGCTGATGAAATGAGTAAATGTTTTTTTCTTCTTCAAGATTACAATCTAAAAAAAGTCACCACTGTCCTATGTGAAATTGAGATCTGACTTTAATCAAATGGAAGCTTGCTAAAAAAAATAATAATAATAAGATTATCAACACTTTGACACGGTCGTGTTTCGAGGAAAACAGTTTAAGTAAATTTTTTAAAAAATATTGGACAGTTTAAATAGCAGCGATTAAAAGAAAAGAGATCCGATATAAAATCAAAGTTTCACATTAACTGGCTGACAATAGAAATTGGGGGAAGCGACTATTGACCCCGCCCATTTGCCCCAATGTGCAATTTCTCCCTGTGATACGCCTTATTATCCCCCAGGACAAGACCTTTTTTCATATTCTGGTCTGCATAATAGTTAGAGGTTAGAATTAAGTACACAAACATAATGGCAGTTTAACAAATTAACAATTATTCCTTATCATTGCACTTATGTTGTGAAAAAAACTGGCCCTCTGACATAATTCAAAGAAACCATGTGCTACAGAGTGTGTATGTAAGCTCCAGAAATTCATTGGCAAGTAAACGATGCCGAATTTTGTTGTAACTTCGAGGCCAAAGACTTCATTTTAAGAGTTCAAATCTGCAGTCAAACGTTACCGTACATGTATGTGGCCATTGTTTTCCCACATTTTATATCCCACCCTATTTCCTTTAGTTTAAGTGTTAAGATATGTAACACCGTTTACTGAATTAAATATTTATTTTGAATTAGTTTTTTAGGGGCACATATACTGCGTCGTATTTTTTTTATTCCTTCTTTTAATTTAATAATGGTAATGAAACTTGACATATATGGTAGAGGAATGTCAGGTGTTAACTGGCCGAGTTTTTTTTGGGGGGGGGGGGCGGAAATGGAGATATTGTTTGCAGAGAAAATTACGCAGCCTTCATTGTGCTAATTCATGGGTTTTAAACTAATTGGTGACAATTTGTTTTACAAGAAGTACTTCTGCAGTAGTTAAACAATCTGAAATTTAAGTGAATAATGTTTAATCTTAATCTATTTACTGAAGACAAAAACTGTCCTGTGATATTAATTATTTCTTCACTACAATATTCACAAGTGATAAAAAAAAGAATATGACATCTGTGGACTGCACGCTTGATAAAAAAATTATATATGGATTTTCTTCTTCTGAGAAATGAAAATTGAGAGACATATTGAAATAATCGGGAGTTAACTGCGAAAAATCAAGAGAAATATTACGAGATAGGGAGGAAATACCTCCAAAATTGGAATTTATTTTCTTTCTTTCTTCTTCCGGCTTGAAAGTTAACATATATGAACTGTTTGGGTTTGTGGAATTTCAGTCAGGGCTAGTAAGTTTATTTAAGTCATCAGCCCGGGGCCTGTGCTTAAAACATTTATTTCAGCACTGACCAGTACAGTACGTAATCTATTTTAACGAAGCATGTATATACTTACAGATTTGTCAATACGCTAACTGTAGCATGCATGTAAAATACACTGTAACTGAATCATAGAAAGGAAGCTTCTTAATGTTGAAATTAATTACGTATGATTTCCTCCTCGCAGATTTATTTGTGGGGTGTTGTTTTTTGTGTGTGAAAAATTACTTCCGATGAAAACCGTTATCAATGGACTTTCTCGCTTGCCATGTTTATGTATATATACGAGAACTGGCTAGTATGACGTCACGAGACCACGTGATCTATCGTCTCATTAAAACTCGGAAATACTCGGCAATTTACGGAATCATTGTATCTTCTTTGCAATATAATCAATATCCGCACACGATATTATTTTTTAAACATTATATTCGACTTAGTAAAGAATTACATTTATAAAATAAAAAATTTCATTTCTAGTCTCCTCTAAGCTCCTCTTCTGATAATCGTATACTCATTGTTCCCACTATGAAAACGAAGTCATATGGACAACGTTCTTTTGCATACCAGGGCCAGGCGATATGAAACGAATTGTCCATTGAAATTAGACGCAAAGACACAATGGTCCCTTTTAAGAGTGCTCTTAAAACTCACCTTTTTTGACTACAAGAACAAACTTAGAGACCGAATAATGTTTTGTACCTTATATGTTTTCAGCATGTTTTTATGTTTTCCAATTTCATGGGTTTTATTACGTTTTCTGTAGTGTCGTCATATCATAAGAGATGTTGTAAAGAGCTTAGAGCTTCTGAAGATTAGGCGCTATACAAAGTCCCCATTATTATTATTATTATTATTATTATTATTATTATTATTATTATTATTATTATTATTATTATATGTATGGTAATTCAAAGTGAAGCAATTCACATAATTGTATTATCCGTACCAAGAGCCAAGTATTTTGACCTACCTACAGGCTAGAGAAAAAGGAACAAAACCAAGTATATTAAAAGCAAAGCCATTAAAATATAAAAAGTACAAAATGTATTAACAATTATAACCCGGTAAAGTTATACCTGAATACGGTAGTAAGGAAAATATGGCTTGAAAATATTTTTACGTGATACCGAAAAAGAAATAATAATAATAATAATAATAATAATAATAATAATAATAATAATAATAATAATAATAATAATAAATTCATGACAAAATTCAATGAGTAATTTACCGAAGTAAAAACTGTCAAAAGGATTAGCGTATGAATAAATAAACTGAAACCTGGCTGAAATACTGACAAGACTGCGGTGTTAAGTTTACTTTTTCAAAAATTAGACCACGTTCCCAGTGAATTGTCAGTTTCAGAATATAGTACAGCTCTTTACGCGTGCGTCATACATAGATCCAGCTGGGAAGATTCGATCTGGTGTCAGTTTTTCCGAATAACAGCTTGAAACCTTAGGGGCAATAATGGTCGTAAGTAACCACAAAGGGGATGCGTTTGTTACCTTTTCATGTGTATACTTTTAAAGTGGATTCATATCGAGGATCCACGTTTTCTTAATAACTTCATGAATGTATTTTCACAGTAGTTACATTTCTACGACAACCCAATTGAATAATCGTCGTGTATATAATAATGGCTTTGATATGCAATCGACGTAAATGTGATTGTCATGGCAAACGTTAACTTTGTCTTGGCAAACGTTAATTTGCGGTAGAACATACCGTTACGAAGACAATAAATCTTACATATACTCGCACTCTGCGTTGGCAAGGGCCCTAGACCATGCCTCAGATTCGATACTGAACTTAATTCGCGTAATAAATTAAGAAGAGCATCTTGCGATTCTTGCCGGCGCGAATAATGTCGACACCACTGCGGACAGAAACGACCATGCAGTCAACGTCAACGCCGTCAAAAAATACGATGAAATCAAATGATATAATATTCAGGACAGAAGCAATTGCGGTTTCTGATCCTGGTAAATTTAAATCGATACTACAAACATTCTTCGCTAAATAAGTAATTAGGAGATTTTTTATACAGGCATGCGTGCAATGAATATATTCAACAATTCGCTCAAAACTGTGGGCTAATGATGCCAAGGGGTGCAAGAAAGCCAGACACGCGAGCATTATTAGGACTTCCTCCGTATGAGTCAAGATTGACAGTAAAGCAACTTAACAGCGATGCGGTTGCATATTAAAATTCCTTCACGGGTCAGGCAAACCAAAATCGCAGTGGTAGTCGCTGACGAACAAGATCAACACCTTATTGCAGCTAATATTGCCACATAGGCTACCACGTATGTGCAATGACTAGTCCAAGTCGCCAAATTTTAGTTACACATGCGCTTCGGTGATTTCGTAGATTAACATCAAATCCGCTGTTAAGTCGAAGAGTACAAAAGGTGCTGAATAAACTCCATACTGGATTTGATACATTGTTATAAGATGCTGGGGCTCAGTTGAGGCTTTCATCAGATCGCTCGAGCCTACCTCGAAAATTACCTGGCAATAGCTTTCGTCGCCTGAAGACAGGATTATGACCGATGATGTCATTAGTGGATTAGACTCATTTGAGCGCCCCGGTAATTGTTCGCGTCGACAAAAAGGAGCATGTGATGTTTCAAAACAAAAACTACAAAAACGGCATACGTCCAACGTGTACATCAACGATGTTAATATGAAGCTCTAAATTCATCGATACCAGTGAGGCAGGGACTCTGGCGTGTCCGTTGCGGAAGAAGAAAAAAAAAACTTTCTTGATATATGCACGGCATAGAAAGTTTAATGTTTAACAAGTCCGGTAATGAAATGAGCAGAAACCTTATCATGGACAAAAACCGAATCCGGCAAACGCAAGAGCCCATCAATGATATTGATGTCACGACAAAACAATATGTGAATGCAAAAATCATTGAGTGATTAACTGATATCAAGGTTATCGAGATTGTGACTGGTAACGTTAGACGTTACAAAAGTAGATTTCACATAGTATATTATGGAAAACATTAATACATTATATATATATATATATATATATATATATATATATATATATATATATATATATATATATATTTGTTCTCTTGGTGATTTGTTCAGCAACTTAGCAACTTTTGTACTCTATGACTTAACAGCGGAGTTTCAGTATGTAAAACTCACGCGAACGTTTACGCATTCATTGTCCGCATAAATCACGATATATTAGGCGTTTATTATTATTATTATTATTATATATATATATATATATATATATATATATATATATATATATATATATATATAACATAAACAATGTATAATATTAAATTATAAAATAATTAGTATGATGTTATTTAATAATATAATATGAACAATGTCACAATTATTAGATCAGAAGAAAAAAAACAGAAAATAAGCGTTCGAATAAAAAGAAAGATAGCCAAATTATGACCAATGGCACTAAGATATTGTATCAATAGAATTGAAGGCACGAAGGTCTACAATTTTTTTTATTCACTGAACAGATTTCTTCTTTGAATCTTTTGACTGATGGATTCAGGACTGTTGGCGTTCAATTTATATTTCAACTTGGTCTTTCTCTAGGCCGAAATGATCGGTCAGCTTAAAATATGAGTGTGACTGCAATCAACAGTTGTTTTTTTTTTAAATGCCCTATAACAACCTTCACCGAGTTGTCTGTACGCGGTAGACTATCAACGATGTGATCATGCACGTTCCACAAGTCGGTGTCGAAGAGAGAATTAGCTCTGCGTTTTCTCCTGCGCCTTTCTATACAAGTATCCTCCAAACAGTCCATGAGTGGTGTAATTTCTTCTGGACAAGCATCTATGAAATCTTCAGATGCAGGATGAACTTCGCTTATAAGCACGAAACTCAATGCCATCAACATATTTACTTTAATCGGAAATTCATTATTGTCGCAATACAGCAACGAAAGACCTAACCAAGATAAAAGAGACAAACAAAACTTCTTGGATAAAAACAGGAACAGTCGTTAGCGACATCAAGCAGAGGTATGATCATTGTAGTTACAGATGAACCAAAAAGCGCACAAACAATCACAGAAGATATAAATGTTCCCCATGCAAATAGTTCTAGAATGGCAAAGCAGATGTACAGGTGAATAAATATACTTGGCTGGAAGTGCATGTTGCACCCCACCAAAATGTTGACTCAGATTTGCCGTAAGATAAGGCATCAGAAGCTTGGGTCAACCTGTGATGTAAACTGTAAGCGTTAGCTTAGGTAGAGTTAATAATGAAATAAAGAAAGCATGTTAATACATACCTCTGAAGTACTCCCATTCTGTCTTGCATATTGTTTAAACCGACACGCTTATGACAGAGGATTAATGCTTAGAAATACAGACATTCTGTACAATATTATCCAAGGTGATTTGCACACAAAACTTACAAAATAACTGTGAAGAACATAAGACGATAAGTATCAATGAAAATAGCTTTACCTAAAAGTTATTAAAATACCTTAAATAATTTGAAAGATAAGATAACGTAATCGTATTTTTAAAAAGTTTATTAGTTGAATCATTCGCTAATATCATTTTTGTAAAATTTCAAGAAGTTATACACATTTTAACAGTTAAGAAATGCATATGATTTATAAATTCAGATGTGATAATGTAATGTTTTTTATTCTGAAATTATTTTTCTGAATTAAAACCTTCAAGGTTATACACTCACAGTCAGACAGACATATATATATATATATATATATATATATATATATATATATATATATATATATATATATATATATATATATATATATATATATATATATATATATATATATGTATATATATATATATATATATATATATATATATATATATATATATATATATATTGTAAGTAATTCGAAACTCAACTTTGACATATAAAATTTAAAGACGGATACATTTTAGAAAACAATTTGGTCTATTCAGTGTCATATCCAAGGTAGAAGGATTGAACATGATATTTGTAGTGGACGGTGATCAGGAACACAATATCACATCAAACATAAAGAGGACTTAAACTTGATATTCGCATTGGACGGTGATCAGTAATATACGGAAGCCTGATTATACAGACTCTAGTGTACATTCAAATAAAGTTTTGTATAAATGATTGCATTATATGTTTTAATCTCATTGTAAATTCATGGATCTACAGCTATCAATATAGGTGAATTTTCTTTATTTGCATTAAAAAAAAGTAATGTTAATGCAATATAGAACATATTATGGTTTAATCAATCAAGTAACCATTACCATAATTGTGGATAATTATGCATTATGATGACTGTTTTAAACTTATATCAACTGTTTATTGTTCCATAAATGTAAAAGGAAATCCATAGGTAAGCAACCGATAGTAACAATTAAATTGTTACAGCCTTGTATTTGGTGCGTGGATGTCTTCGTGCGAATTGATGCGTACATTTTAATGAATCTGCCGTTGGAAGACGAAGATAGCCTATATAAATAATGATTCGAATCATACATCAACAGTACCGTATGCACTTGCTTATAAGTCGAGCCCAACTGCACACTGCACAGACCCGGTCTGCCGTCGAACATAGCTCTGGCAGATCTGGTTATGTGCCCATTGTTAGAATAGTTATTAAAACAAAGAATTTTTACGTTCGAGGCCGTCGGGTGGAAGGTCTTTTAAGGCGAAGGGGATGCATTTTTCATGAATATGTAAGAAGAAATAAAAACGGTTACTTTAATACATAAAATAAATTATGTTTGTTTCACTCATGTCCACGATCTTAATACTGTTTGAAAGCTTTCGTTTGAACACCAGTTTAAAATTACTTTTAATCGTAGAGCAAATCGATTCTCATGACTCACGCTTGAACAATTATTTTCGTCAATCAATACAAAGTTAAAAATTTTTATTACTAAGAAAAAATAACATTTAATTTTACATTTATTCGTATTTGGATTATAACCAGTGCCATAATTTACACGCGGTGAAAACAGCCCCCACTCAATCATCTATCTGAATTGAAATGAATCTTTTCACCCATTTTATCGTCATTTGTAGCTGCGCCCCAGAACCACGAATCTGAGCTTAGACGGCTCAAAGACTCCTGGTTTCTTAAAGTTCAACCACACCATCTCTCACTTTGCTGCTCGTCACAACAAGGGACAAGGGCGTAACGTATTTGTTTCTTCTGATTGGTCATGGTAATGTGGCCATATTTGGGGACAAAATATCGAACGATGGCCTTAAGTGCCATTGGCGAGTTTACAATACAGTGTATATAACTGGCGTTATATTTGTCCAATTCAGATATCCATATGTTTTAATTAAGGAGTTGAACTAGCTTTGTATGGAGCCTCTAAATTTTACTTTCTCACAAATATAAACGAAGTATTTAAACGGTACACTGAAGGACTTTTAATATGAGCATGGTTCTTCAATCAAGAATCTACATGAGAGATGGATGTCATTAGGTCTTAAAAAAGAAATGTTATGCTTTTTGATGTGTAATAAAATAGAGGAAAACAATCGTACCCTTTTATTAGTCTTTAAAAACTGGACGTATTGCTTTTAATTATCACTCAGTCATATTCGGTGATCTATAAATCTCGTGATACGAGACAAGTCCCAGATTTTCAGATAATAATGAGTGTAATCTCTTCTTCTATGTAAAAGGGGTACTTCATTGGATTTTGCTACGTTATGAAGGGAATGACCTCCCTCTATAGTATGACCCGCTTTGAGTGAAAGATAGAATATCAACAGATAAGTGGGCAATATTATTGGGAATAAATAATGCAATACGAGCCCCCTTAGACAAGAAAAATAATAAGTTTAATCAAACAAATTAATTGTGTTAATTTCAATTCAACTTCACGATATCAACAGGACTTACTAGCAGTGTCTAATTTGGATTTATTTAACGAGCGGTGAAAAGAACGCAATGTCCACGGCTGATTGCATCACCTTCCTTTCGACTGTATTCCAACGTTTCCTATTTACTCGAGCCTTCTTTTTGCAATTACCTCGTCACTTCCCTGTTTCGGACTTCATTCGTCACTTCTCTTTTGTTCGGACTCAGTCTTCAGACTGTCGAGTCCCCTCTTCCTTGGAAAAATGTTTCCTTTATGATGTTAGCTTTAGAACTCGTGCATTAAACACTGTCTTCTTCACAAGGATATACACCTGGTCCTTTTCGCGTTTAACGAGGAAAGCACAATCCTTTTCTAGGCTTCCTCGGAGCTAACCCCCCCCCCCTCTCTCTCTCTCTCTCTCTCTCTCTCTCTCTCTCTCTCTCTCTCTCTCTCAGAGAAAATTTCGGGCAAAATAATCTCGGTCAGGGTTATCACTCTAATTCCCATTACTTCCATCATGCAGTACGTCTTATGTTCGCTCAGCCAGTTATAAGCAGTGGTTTCTATATATTAAAAAAATCCTAAAACAATCATTTGTTTCGTCAGTCAGACTCTCTGAACTACGTTATATAACATTTCCCTTTGACGACTGGCTATTTGACACGACTCGAAAGTTCAGCTGTCTCTTTTTCCAACCTGTTTAAGATATCCAGTCACTTTAATTGAATTGGAACACTGGCCACTTAGAAGTTTTAACACTGATATGGAAGAAATTTAGAATAAAGGTCCAAATTACCCTTCCCAGATACCCCATTGGTATAAATGTGATAAAATCGTAATGCTCGGTACATTCAACTTTAAGGTACACTGCTTATTCAAAAAATACTTCACGATAAACTAGTCACGCCTGTACAGATAACAATAGGCAAGTTATATCTATATACGTATAGCAAAAACTTATGACATGAATTATAAACGTGCTTGCATAACGAGACACGATTGTCAAGAGATCATTAGCTTTATATAAAATGGTAAAATACAACAGGTAATTTCGATTACTTTCATTCTTTTGATTCTTTATACTATTGGTTTATTTCGCTCCAACGACATCTGTCACCACATTAAACACTACTCCTTGGAGATTCTTTAGCATTCTCAACAATATCGGACTCCTTATCAGGCACTCTCTTGTCACTGGCTGGTCCTGCGGTTATTCCAAAATCAATCATGTGTAAGCCATTGGGGGACGTATTGAAAGTATATCCTTTATCCACGCTTATACCTTCTACAGCCTTTTCTGGACTTTTGTCCTTTACCATACCTTTGGAAATATCTTGATCAAGCTCTGGAGACTGAACGATTATTTTCCTATTTTCGAACTCATACTCTGGAATATAATCCAAAAATCCAAATGCGTTCCATGCGGGTAAAAGCCCCATTTCCTCTCTCTGCTCGAAATATTCCTCTAGTTGCTCAATCTCGTTTTCTCGCCTTTCTTCTTCAGCTTCACTTTCACTTTTACTCGGTGATGGTGCCTGTTGAATAGAATTTATATCTTCCTGAATGTTTCCTCCAAAACCAGTTGCCGCTGAAAAGCTTTGCCTGCTTCCTGGGAGCACTTGAATTCCAGAAAAGACATTTTGCGGAGGAAAAAGATGAATAAAATTCCCAGAAAAGATTGGCAATCGCCTATTTGCCTGATGCACATCATTGACTAAATAATTTGATAATACCTGATGTTGATTTCTGTTTACAAGAGGTAAAGGGCTCCTCGTCAATGACGGACTTACTTGCAGCAAAGTACCTTGTCCCACAACATTTGGAACAACAGATCCTCGTTGCAAAGGGTGGTTTATGGCAGAATGTGGCTGCACTGGACTCAGAAAAACAGGTCTTTGCTGTATAGAACTTTCAAAAATGGCACCTCCTCTTGAAAATGGTACGACATCCTGTTGTCGCATATGATTCATTAAAGCGCGTTGACGGATCCCTTCGGAAGCAAACTGTGATGTCGCAAGCGGGGACTCCACAGATATAGATATTCCTGCAGACTGTTGATGCATGAGAGTGTTAAGGTTTGGAATAGGAAGAGGCCACATCTGTCTGTGATTCACAGATGGCTGACCAGGATGATCTATGGTATTTCCAGGCACTACACCAGGATGGATTCCGAGTGATGGCGAAACCTGACCAGACTGATGCAAAGCACTCCCAGGGACCATATCTTGCTGGATACCATGAGATAACGCATGCATTTGAATTGGTTTGCGTCCCATTCCGGGTGAGATCGGAAACGGAAATTGTTGTAATGCTGGCAGTATCCTGGAATGTTCTTCTTGGATCATTACAGGTCCTGATTTAGGTCCCATTATGGGCCCTTGTGGACCGGGGTGTACACTGCTCAACTGTGGCAATGGAAAATATTGTCCGTGAGAATACTCACAATCGAACAATACGAAAAGGAGAAGGCCGGCAATGAACTCCATTCCCTGTAAGAAGATTTTAATATGGAAAGCTAATTTATCATTAACTTTTGCAATTAATACTATAAAATGTTTTCAAAGGTAAATAAAACTTTTGAATGGTTATATGGTGTAATAACATCGACAAAACAATTTAGTTTCACAAATGTCAGGTCAGACACAATGTTTTATGATTTAGAAATCAAATATTTTCACTTGACCGTAAAAATGTTCAGCGAGCGAATGAAGTATGCACGTTATATTCACAAAATATTAAGTAAAAAGCATGCACGAAATATATATTGTAAGTTTAACTGTAATTTATATGCCAATTTCAGGTATCCCAGTCAATGATTATTAAAATTAAGGAGTTTAACTGGGGCAAAACTACTGGGATGGTGTAGGGAAACAATAAGAAAATATAGAGACAATAAGTTACTAATATTTTCTAGTCAGTACCAAATGTTTAAGCGCTTAAACACACAGGCTAGCCACAGGTAATAACATAATGCTCTGACATTATAATTTAGACGCAGGTGCGCATAAAGAAATATCGTTCAGCGGTAAGCGCAAACAAATAGGTGAGGGGTCTGTGGCGCGAAGTCTCCAGTTGGAGCACATTATCAGAATTTCCCAGAAGCTCCTGCATCTTAAGAATTTCCAGGGCATTATATTAACCATCTGTCTGTAAAGGAAGGTTACTCTGTGAAACATTCCTGTTATTTCGCGTGCATTTTTCAATTAGTGGAGAGCGCCGGTGCCTCCGCTCCCACCCCTACCCTTCTTTTCTTTTTATTTCTCTGATTTATTGAATGCATCTGTTAGGGCGAAACATTAGATGTTCTTTTTCTGCACAAAACAAGATTGGTAAGTAAAATGGGCACGCAGCTCTCCCACAAAAGAATAAGAATATGATAGCGATTCTAGAAGTATTATTGGGAATTAGGATTTAAAAAGATAGAAGGATTTATACAAAATATATGGTCCTATTTGCCTGCGATTGTTAAATAATAAAGCATTCATTAAGACATCAATGGAGTATGACATTTAACAAATTTACACAGGGATGACCTATAGCAACAGCAATACTAAGACACTGCAAAAATCTTGTCGACCTTTGACCTTACAATCAGATGAATATAGATGCGGCTTTAAAATTAAGAAGAATGGATGCCAGTTCATAGGAATTCCTTCATTAGTCGGTTATATGATGGTCGTGTGCGCAGCTTGAATCTTTTGCTTTTTTGTTACATCTCGTCATTACCATCAAATGCTAACTTTTCAATATACTAAAAGTATGAACGTCACAAAAATGTTCAAACTATAGTTTATAACTTCCTAAAAGGTACATTTATGAACAGTACATTAATTCACTTATTGATTTATTGATTTATTTATTTACTTCTTTACTTTTTACTTTTTATTTATTTATTTATTTATT